>CATIWO010162678.1:0-17729 GCA_949673435.1 Macaranga tanarius
TTTTTTTCTCCAATATGTTATAACCACAAAAATTTAACTAATTTAAATTAAGTAAAATGAATCTAATAAGAAAATAATTTTTTTTAATATTTATTTTTTCATACATAAAATATAAACTTAAAATCTTATTTTAAAAAAAATTAAATTTCTTAACGTTTAAATCAACAACTATTATTTATTTTAAAAAGAGATAAAATGAATTAGGATATCTGTTATTCATCCATTGTAGCATAATGTATCGTAATAAGTAAACATTTACATGTAATTTTAGACAAATGAAAGGAAATAGATTAAACTAAATGCATAGACCAAATTTAAAAAAAAATGGAACTTTAGTAATTACAACATTAATTATAAGCTAGGACAGCAACAGTAAATGTGGTGGACCGTCATATGTGTGATGATGATAAAATTTCCGACTAAAGTAAATTTCCAACTAATTAAAATTCATGCACATGGGCTAATCAAATTATACAAATATTTTTATTCACTTTTTCAGGCTTGGTCAAACAAAAAAAAAAAAACTATATTTTGTGATTGTGGTGGGAAATTTTTATTACAACCATGTTAATTTCCATTTCACCTTCAAAATCTTATATTTTTCTATGATATATGAACTATGTATTGTATACAAATTCTTGGACCTTTGAAGTGTTTGACCATGGCCTTGTTACGTCATGTTAGGCCCATAAATCTATAGTAGAATAATATATGTAGTTTTGCTTACATGGTGATTTCATAAGAAAATCAAACAATTCTAAGGGTGTTAGGCACCTCCAAACATTAAGATTACAACCAATAACAAGACTCGTATTAAATCAACAATAATGAAACAATTCTTGAATTTGTATACATTGCAACTACAATTTTGACCTACCAAATCACTCACTATCACACCAACTAAAACGAAAGAAAAAAAAAAAAAAAAAAAACTAAAGCTCGAAGGGTTTTAATGCAAGACTCAACCTATAATTATTTAAAGTACAGTAGATGATAGCAACATTAAATCCCTAAGCTCATGTACAATTAAATGGGACTTTCAGATTTAGCTAGCTATAGCTCACCTGGATTTTGACCTTGGAGATTTGAAACGAATGTTTGTTTGGTATAACAAAGTTGAAAATGTTTTAGTCATCGTGATAATTTTCTTGGATCCAAGACATTGGAAATGTGGGCTTTTTGAAGACTAGGAAATGATGGGTATCTTAATATTAATTATTTGAGGGTTTGTTTAGGAATTTTTTTTAAGCCACCAGTATTTTATTTCAGAGCTTATTGAATTCTAATTAATCAAGTTCGCTCTAGACAGAATTACAAAATTAGTAAAAAATTTTCAAATTAACTTGACGAGACTACATATACCACGACTAAAACTTAAAATGCCATTTAAATAAAATCTTACGTACTAACTAATTCAGTTATTATTAGTAGGGTTTATTTAGGGTTTTAGTGAACAATTAACAGCTTTGTTGAATCTTGACTAGTGCATGAAACCCAAATAGAATTTTTTTTAGAGTTATATAATATGAAGACCATGTGAGTGAGTGAGTTTTGTGGGTTTTGGTGCAATAAGAAAAGTTAGGTTGGCAAAGAGAGAACAACGGGGCGACTTGTTAGCCTCAAAATACGGGTCAAACAAGAATTGGATGGTGCTATATATTTTCCTTAAATTTTAAGCAAATCTACCCCTTAATTAGTTTAATCTCATTTCATAAATATACATACACCCTCTCAATTCCTTTCACTTCCCTCTCTTTCACCACCCACTTTGATATAACACTCCTATAAAAATCATAATCATACAAAAGCAACTTACTAGTAAATCTTGATTCATCTTATTCCATGAAAGTGTCACATTTTTGTATTTTTTATAACTTTTTTAGCATTGGCTCTTCCATAAAATTAAAACCCATCTTAGAATTTGGATTTGATCATCATTTTTTAAAAAAATAAACTTTTTTTTTTTATAAAAATGAGTAAAAAGGACAAAAACTTCAACTCCTCATATTATCAGCTGCATTTCATTACTAAGATCAACAATTAATTTCGCGACTTTTTGTTAGTGTCCAAGATACTTTCGGTTAAGTTGATTGTATTTATAAAGCTAAATTAATTAAGCTCAATCAAGCCATGATCAACACCTTTTAATATGAATGGGTAGAGGAGTTAAATTAACTAGGGTAGTTGAAAACAAAACAAAAACTTCAAGATTCTTGAATTTTAATGCTTTCCTTATATGAAAATGTAGGTGGGATGTCTTCCATATCAGCACAAGAATCAATATGGCCTTCACATAATAACCTGCAGGTTACTATATATCTTTAAAAGATAATCAACTTATCTTGAAGGTGTCCAATCTTTTTCTGTGAATGTTAATTTAATATAGACAGCAGTATATGTGTGTAAGCTCTTACAAGTGTCTGTAAATCCACACAAAAGTTAATAAAAAGTGAATTAAGAACCGATAACAAGAGTTTAACATCAATTAATGCTACTAAGTAATTCTATTAAATAACTTGGGTATTGATCAATACTAGATTTGTGAAGTTTTTTTTTCTAAATCAATATTTAAAGTCTATTAGATTTCAACTAATCTAATTTGAATTAAATAAAAATATAAAAGTGACAAAAATATTTCAATAACTAATTTAACACGATTACATACACTATAATTAGAACTTGAAATGTCGTTGAAGTGAAAAGAACTACAATTGTTTGGTATGACTTGGCTATTTCAATTTCTATTATCTATTACATTTTCGTAATGTTTATGAAGGCTGAAAATTAGTGCCACCCTTATTAGGCCATTAACTTATATATCTTCATATATATTAAGGGCACTAGACATTGCGGTTTTTACACGTTGATGCTGATATTAATTAATTAATATTTTTTCTTGAAAAAAAATTCTTTTAATTTATTTTTGGGAACTAGATCCCAGATATGGTCTTTTTAATGGTGGTGGGTTCTTGATATTGACAAGAAACTAACATGCCTATTGCTAATTAGCGAGAGAAAACCCTTAGACAAAGTACAGCTGATGATGATGATCATTTCATCACCTTATTTTTCACTTCAGGCCTTTAATGCTTTGTTTATGGTGCATTAACAGAAAGATATCACGTATATATATTTGATAAAGGAAATAATTTTTTAAGAGAAAAAGAGGACTATATAATTAAATTAAGGTCTCTCCTAAGAAAGAAGCAAAGGCCACATGTATATAGCTAGCCAACCAAACGCCTTAAGGAATTAAATATATATAAACTATAAACCTACATTAAAAAAAAAAAAAAAATTGGCTCGGTTGAAAAAAAAAACTAATATACATGCTCCTCTAGTTATTCTAGATTGATTTTGGAGTTGGACCATAAGCTATAATTATTTATGTTTTAAAGATTTTTTTTTTTAATATAGTAGGATGTTAGAGGTTTAAAATATTGATAACGGACTATTTTTTAAAAAAATAATTTTAAAAGTATATTCTTTATATCCGCTGAAGTCTTTAGAAATTTTTTTAAATAATTTTAAAAGCAGAATCAAAAATAGGTTGTTAAGCTTTTTTTTTTTTTTTAAATTAATTTAAGTATACATAATTTATTTTTTATATATTAAAAATTATATAATATTATTATAAAATAATTATTCTAAGAGTGATAAATTTTAGTAATATTAATAAGTGAAAGTTCTTCAAAATTCAACATCTAATATAAATATAAAAAATCTAATTGTATTACATTACCTCTACCAATATTTTGACTCCGTAACAGAATGATAAATCATCCGCTTTAAGCGGGATAGGCATTACATTAGACTTCATTAACTATAGATAACTTATTTTTAATTCAAAGAAAGAGAATTTTAATATACTAATTGTGAAAGATATATGTAAAAGAAAATCTATAAATAAATTGAAGAAAGTCAAAATACATTTAAGAAGTCACACGTGAGGAAGCAGAAAGATTAGAGCTGGCATTTATACAACACTTACAAGAACCGCCTCTTAATTTCTTTATCTCTGACTCTTTCTTTTTCTCTGTGTCTTAGCCTCCATTGAAATTGATTCTTGCTCGCCATTAATGATTTGAGTTTACATCTCCGGAAGCTATAATTGCTGAAATCCTCGTACACCAAAGCAGAGAAAAGGGTGTTCAACAAACAAACAAAAATTAGCTCATCATCACCATCATCATCATCATCATTTTGGCTCCATTTATATATAATATATATATAGCGCTATGTCCTTCCTGTCTATTTTTTTTTCTCTCTTTCTTTTTATTAAGATATACATATATATCTATACATAAGCACTGGTCCACTTTTCTCTGTTTTATCTTGCCTTTTAAGCACTCTCTTCTTCTTCTTCTCTTATCTTTATATTTCTCATTTCTTGTTCTCTTCAATCTCTCTTTCTCTCTGTGCCCAACTTCACCTTTCATAGAGAGAGCATGCCTGAATGTCCAGAGAAAGGTAACAAGTACAAATCTCTCTTTTTTCTCTATAAGCCTAAAGTTTTCTTTATCTGGTTTCTTGCTTGTGAGGTTTCTTTTTTCATCATCTTGGAATCATATATATTACTTTTTATGACTATGTTCATGACTAGCTCTATAACTAACACTAACAACTCTATCATTACTTCCCAATTCAATATCTTTTTACTTGAATATATGTTTATGCTTGTCATGGACTTGTATAATTTGACTTTGATTTTTTTTTTCTTGATGGTATATGTATATATATGTTTGTGTAGGGAGAGATTTGATGAGATAGGCAAGAAGATCAAAAGAGAAATAGATGCCTCATCTCAAATGGGAAGAAGACACATGTTGGGTCCTCCTGGAACCCTAAATACAATTACTCCTTGTGCTGCTTGTAAGCTTTTAAGAAGAAGGTGTGCTCAAGAATGTCCCTTTTCTCCATATTTCTCTCCCCATGAACCTCAGAAGTTTGCATCTGTTCATAAAGTTTTTGGTGCCAGCAATGTCTCAAAGATGCTAATGGTAATTATTAAACAAACAAACCCTAGCAAATTAATTCATCACATCAAGTTCTTCACCTTTGTTTCCTAATTGTCTACATCAAGCTTATGTTTTTGAATCAATAGTACTCAAGTCATCTCCAGGACTGAGGGTATATGAGTTCTTGTTCCTGATGTGGTTTTTTCATGAATATTTCAGGAGGTCCCAGAAAGCCAAAGAGCAGATGCAGCAAATAGTCTTGTTTATGAGGCAAATGTAAGGCTAAGAGATCCAGTTTATGGATGCATGGGTGCAATTTCTGCTTTACAACAGCAAGTGCAAGCATTACAAGCTGAACTTAATGCAGTAAGGGCTGAAATACTCAAATATAAATATAGAGAAGCAAACATTTTACCCTCAACTCATGTAGCTTTGCTTTCTTCTGGAGCTGTTTCTGTTGCTGCAACATCTCCATGCTTAACTACTCCGCCGCCGCCGCCGCCACCTCCTCCTTCCCTTACTCCTACTTCCTCTTCTTCTTCTTTGTACACCCACCAGCCAACCACTGCAGCCGACTATAGCACCATTTCAAGTGATAATGTTGCCTTCTTTGGATAATTAACACATCTAGTCTCTCTCAAAGGAAACAATTCATTTTCTCTATTATGAATCAGGTTGATGAACAATAAAAATTGAGGAAGAGAATTTAATACTGATCATATTTTGATTAATTGGGGTTGTTTAATTAATTAGTCTTGAAATTAATTACTGTTCAAATCCTTGATTGGAGTTTACATATATGTTTTTAGATTCTGTTGGTTGATATGTTTCTTTCTTCTCCGCTTTTTTTTTTTTTTTTTTACTTTCTTGTTTTTCACTTCTTTTGCAATGTCTCTTGAGCCATTGATCTTCATCTCTCCATTGCAATGAAAACATATATACAAATTCAAGAACTTGTGGGATTTTGAGGTTGGGTCTTTGATCTTGGAGTGAATTGATATGTGTGTATGCATGCTAGCTGGATCACTAGAGACAAATTTTGGGGGCATGTTAGTCTGTGCCATTGATGGAAGAATCTGAATGTTGCTTGAAGTCGGGGGAGACAAAAGGTATGGCTGTGATAATCCCCATATAGAAGTTTAGAAACATTTTAGGTAATTGGCTACAAATTTGAAGCCAATTATAGTTGGAACTAGTACTAGTGCTTGAGGCCCTTCATTTCTACTATTTCATGAAAGGTAAATTTTTTTTGTTTTTGGCATTTCAATTACTTAGTTTCTTCATAATGTTCACTTTCTTTTAATTAGTTTTTTTAAGAGGTAAAATGGTGCAATTAGTGTTCTTATAAAGGCCTGTTTGAGAGGTTCTTGACGATTTTATTTTTGCACCATAAAAAACCATGATTGTTATACATTAGTATATTCCAAAAAGATTATTTATTAGTTTGGCATATAATTTACTAGTCATACAAGAAAGATTTGGTTTCTCAATTTTACCAGTCACATAAATTATGAACATATAATATTATAGGAACTTTCAAAGAATTCCTTCTGCTTCTTAACTTGATTGATGATCCTATGTGTATAGACCCTTTGACCTATTTATTCTATTTTTCACGCACTCTGATGAATTAGGTTCGGACAAGTTATTGAAAAAAAAATTGGGAAACATGTGATAGAATCTCAGGAAAATAAATTAAGAAGCGCATGCTTTCAGAGAATATCATTCATTAAAACTTAAGATTGAGTTTTGTATTGTATGCTAATAATTAACTTGTGTTTAACGCATATGAAAATTCTAGTCAATTGATGAGTTTTGTGCTAAATGAAATCAAAATACACATTTTTCAGTAATAAAATTTGTGTATTATTTGAATTTTTTTCTTTATAAAAAAAGTCCCACACTTATATAGGAAAAAAACATGTTCTTTTCTTTAAATTTGTTAACTATGCTTAAAATGTCTATATATATTTTATCCGTGAATAAATTAAATAAATAAACTTGTTTATAAGGTGTAAAATCCGACTCATGATACTATATACTAACCACATTAAAAAGAAAAAAAGGTTCATATATATGTTGAGTTAGTATATATGTTAGTGAAATGAAGAATTAATATTAATGCATATATATTTCAGTACTTATGAAGCTATACCAAAATTGTGTATTAGATGTGTATGTATTTGTTGGATGGTCAATGGGGTGGACAGCTAGCTAGATTAATTATTTTCTCAATATGTTGGGTTTCCTTGGCGTGTGGATTTCAGTTTGAGTGAGGAATGGGATTAATGTATACAGGAATCTGAATTATTTAAACAAATAAGTTAAGTAAAACTCATTCCATTCACTATCTACTTCATATTCTTTTTTGTTTGCATATACCCACTTCCTATTCTCTGTTTCTCTCATTAATGTTCTTATTTCTATGTATTGAAAATGATATATATATATATATATATATTTTGTCTGGAAGGGAAGGGGTAGGACAATTCGAACCCCCCTTCACTTTGATGCCCATCCCGTGGTTGGGACGATAACCGTCCCAACTCCCAACCCAAGGCGGATGGCAAAAATGATATAATTAGATCATTATAAACATGGGAATTAGTTTTCTTCTTAGAATTAAAAGTCTAGCTCTTGCAATTAATTAATTAGTAAATATAGTATTTCATATAATTTTAAGGTTAACTCGGGTGTCAAATAATTTTATTAGTCTTTTTTTTCATTAATTGATATCAATTAAAGTTCAAACTCAAAAACTCAGAATTCTGAAAAGATTTTAATGCAAATATATCAAAAAATAATATGAATTTTGAAGAGCAATCTAGAAAAGAGATAAAATTCATTCATGAAAATTATCTAGTTTAACTGAATTATAAGATGAATTCAAACCACAAAAAACGTGGATAAATATATATTCAAAAAATCTAATGCAAAGTTTTATGAATGAATTTACAACTAAATTGAACTTTAAAATGTATAAAGTAGGGGGAAATCAAATCAATAGGTTAGTTTGCCAAAAATAGAAGTGTAGAAAAAGTAAATGTAGAAGTAATGTAATAAATAATTTCCAATATAATTTATTAGTCTTTCTCAATCTAGTCTCTAGAATCCCTGAAGATGGTGACTAAATCTGGTGCTATGTCCTGATTGCTTCAAATGGTGGCATCCTAGCTTAACTTGTCCTCTCCTTATTCTTCTTCACTAAAGTAAAACACAACTTTAGTTGAATTTTTTATATATAATTATATTTTTCCTTCTTCTCACAATCTCATTCCTGCCTCCTCCATTGAACTCAGTAAGGAGAAACTGTCTGGAAACAAACAAGTTTTATTTTGGTGAAGTTTGTATACAACTAAGAAAAGGCACCAACAACTGGCAGTTCAAATGCCAAAAAATTTGAATATTTTTAAATAAAATTTTGAATTCGTATTTTATTTATGAGAAAAATAAATATTATGAGAGATTTTTTTCTTTATGGGTCTATCTATTTCGATCAGGATTAGATATCATATATTCTTCAAACCTTAGAAGCAAATGAACAAAGTTGCACTATTTTACACATAGTCACACAATTGTATCTATATAACAATGAAAGGATCACACCAAAGACTAATAGTAGATATATTAGCTAGTAATTTATATGGTCAGACTCGATAAAAATTGAGTGAACATCATTCATGCTTGTGAATTCTAGTAAGGGGTGAAGTTCTAAGATCCAAAATGTTCACTGATATTCAGAGAATTCTTAGTTACTCAATTTAATTGCCGACACTTGTATGAGAAGTGCAATTCCAATTTTAAGCGTATTATATATAGCATGTTGTCATTAATTTTGAGATCTTGGAACAATTTAAGAGTGTTAATAGTCACGTGGGATTGATTATTCTCCTAAAGTAAAGTGGTTACACTACTAAGCAGAAAATTAACACTACTCACAAGTGCTTTGCTTCGAAAGATATTATATCAAGTGGCAAGTGTCTGGTGTTGTTTCATTTTCTTCTACAGCTCCAGTTGCTCTCCTTCTGTTTTACACTTGTTAGGAGCTGTCAACATAAATGATAGGTCAATTGTTCATTGCTCAAAATTAAGATAATGATTCAGTAGTAGTCGAATATTTATCTCGTAATACTAATTAATATGCTCAAACTTTCATAGTATATAATTGATTTTATTGATATTTAAAAATAATTTCAAATGCCAAAAGTTGAGTAGTTGAATGGTATAACTTTCTTAAAAGATATTAATGAGTTAAGAATTTGATCTTTACTTCCCCTTTTCTAATTAAAAAAAAATCAAATAATAGTCCGATAAATAACTATAATTCTTATGTGTATTTTACATACTATATGTGATTAAAAAAAAAAAAAGGAAGATTTTGATTAAATATACCAAAAACTATGTCGCATGTATATAGTTTTTGTATAAATGGTGTTTTGAGTCTATGCACTTTTTTTTTTTCTTTCAAAAGCACATGCTTTCTCTCGACTCTCAACTCTCAACTCTTAAATCTCAAATCTCAAATCTCAAATCTCAATATGAAAAGAGAAAATTAATTAGTAAATTAGTAGGTGATGATCAATCATGGATTAGTAATTTTTTATGCCAATGTTAAGTACTAGGGTGTAAATGAGTCGAGCCGCTCGCGAGCTGCTCGGCATTCGACTCGTTGAAGCTCGTACATTGAAACTCGTTTAATAAATGAGCCAAGCTCAAACTATACAAAGCTCGGCTTGTGAAAGCTCGTGAGCAAGCTCGAATAAGAGCTCATGAGCCGGCTCGTAATTTTAATGTATTAATAATTTAATTTTAAATATACAATATATAAATTTTTATTCATTAATTTAAATATTTTAAAAATATATTATTACAAAAAATTATAATTTTATAATAAATTATTTAGTAAATAATTTATTTTAAATTATTGTAATGAATAATTTAAATTTATACATTATATTTTTTAGAAATTTTTTTAGTTTATTTAGACTCGTTTAAGCTCATAAACAGCTCGCAAACACTTAACGGCCTAACGATTTCGGCTAATTTACAAATGAACTAAGTCTGAGCTAGACAAAGCTCAGCTCGTTTACACCCTATTAAGCACTATACAAAAATATATAGGTTACTTTATAACGTATAGGAGGGTCCTGCAAACCTAGCAAACAAAGCTAATAATTGTATACATATATAAAATGCTTATTGGGAATGATGTTTTGATGTTAACTTGCTAATTTGAGCTTAAAATTTTTATTTTTATTTTATCAAGTAAAAAAATTTATGTTTCATGCAAGTGAGTACTGGCTAAAAGAAATTAAAAAAATAAATAAATAAAAAGAATTAGAATATCATGTAAGATTTGTTTTGTTTGACTGTTATTGCATTTATGTGGGGTTGACATAGTTCTCTAAGATTGAGAATTTAAAGTGTCAGCATTTTGATTATTAAATTCATGATTAATACCTTTTTAATTGTTGCGTCCAATTGGTTTTAGATTAATCTTAGTTTGATTAATAAGTGAAAACATGAGTTTGCAGGGGTTATAAATTAGTTCAAGTTGAGTTATGCATGCTGTTATAGTTTATTTTTGCTTCAAACATTTTCAAATCACGTATAAAAAGAAAAAAAAAATTAATTAAAAATAAATTATTAATGCTGATATATAGTAATGTTATTTTTGTTAAAAAAAATTGATTAACAAAATATAAAGGTGGAAAATGACCCAAGAAAAAAAAAAGACAATTCTACTTTTAAGAAAGCTTGATCATCTTTTTTTTGTGACATCTAAAAAAATTGAAATGTGAAAATCTAAAACCAATGTAGGTATGCTATTTTGACATTGCTTAAATGGCTTTTGGGTTTTGAAAGAATCCAGTCATGTGCATATGGTCAAATTTTCTAAGCAATATATAATATATGCTTTAAAAAAAATGATGTCACTGCAGCCTCTAAAATTTTAATACCAAGTCAATATGCCATTAATCAACACTTCAACAGTCTATTATAATATGTTAAATGAAACTATCAATCAATTCAGGCTCTTATCACCAGCATCATCATCTATAGTATACAAATTTTTAATTATTTTCTTGAGGATGATCTTGAGCAATGCCTTTCATCTTGTAGAGGCTGTTTCCGTATTCATATATATATGTAATTTCCCAATGTTCAGTCTATTCAAATTCTAGATGTCAACATAAGCTTCAACTTAAATTCTACACTTCCTATCATCATCATGATTCTACATCATCATTCTTTATTTTTATTAATCAATTATATAAGTTACTAATTAACATCTTAATTACATTTTTAATTTGATTTTCTTTATATTGAAAAGTAATATAAAATAAAAGAGATTTATTCCAAGTCAATAGCTCTGAATAGATTTATCAATTGGTTCGTGGCTCTCTATGGTTTATGGTTCTTATTATTAATAAAAAGATTATATAATTTAAACACTAATAAAAATTAATAAATTAAAGATAGAAAAATTTTTAAAATTTTTTCAAAAAGAAATGATTATTAAACTATCTCACCGATAATATCTTTATCCATCTTCATTCCAATCTATTGCCTTAAAAAACACTTGTAGCTAGCCAATGCTTTCCACTTTTCTCCATATTTCTTTTCAACAAAACAATTAAAATATAAATAGTTAACAGCCGTTGGAATGAGTAGATAAAAAGTTATTCTGTTTAAACTTTAGCTTATTCAATTAAATTGGATAAGATTATAAGAACTATAAAATCATGATACATACAATTATATTAAATTAATCGTTAAAAAATTTTAAATTTTTATAATTTTATTTAATATAATAAATTAGTTAAAATTTAATGAAATTTTGATAAGAGTAGTCTGCTGCTAACAGAATATACACTTGTTAACATCAGAAATTCTGCCTCCATAAATCTTTTAGATCTACCATCAGAAATTAATTCACTGGTGCTGGGCCTGTTGACTTGAGCCCAAACATTTCTGGCTCTTATGAATAAAATAAACAGTATACAGTGGGCTACTACCTAAAATTCCAGGTTAGCTGGACTCCATGATTTAGAGGCCATAGCAAAAAAACAAAGTCCTCATCAGTCTTTCTTTTTTTTTTTTTTTTTCGTTTTATTTTTTTATTTAAAGTCCTATAGACTCCTATGAAAGTAGGGGACTGGAGATTAAACCCCACCCTCTATTTTGAATGTTTTCGTGTTTAACCACTAGGCGGCTTAGACGAGAACAGTCCTCATCAGTCTTGGGAGGCCTAAATTTTGCAGTTTGATTTTGCTTTCTCACATTATATCTAATTAATTACTATAAGCAAAATGACTAGGATAAATGTATCGAGAATGTTCATATAATTAACACAAAAAAAAAAAAAAAGTAACTTATATTACATGATATGTCCACTCATAAGTTTATATCATACAATTTGTTATACATATATTTTTATAAATTTTAATTTAAATATTTAAAATATTTTTAAATTATCAATAAGAAAGTGGTCTACCGTCTACAGTTAAATGTATTCAAAGCATAGAATTTGAATTACACTGTTAATTTATAAAATGATTTCTATTTAATTTTAAAAAAGAAAGATTTTTTTCTATATATTAATAATTATATATATTGAGTGATTTTAAGTTTCACGTAATCAAAGAGAAAGTATTTTGTGGTCAAAATTGAATTAAAAGCAGGAAAAAAAGGAAACAAAACAAAAGTTGTAAATTACCCAAAACAAAGTGTAATATCACTTATCAGATACATTTCTATGATTCATCACTTTCACTTGAGACTACAAGTGTCATTAAAATACATCTTTAACATCTCACCGAAAAAAAAAAAACATCTTTAACACAAAAACAAAAACAAAAACAAAAACTTGCACACATTACAGTTTATTCTTGTAAGACTTGATCCAAATACAAAACCAAAACCCACAATTTAATTAACCCTCCTGCAGTTCTTTCTGATCTCTCCTTGTGATCCAGTAAGTGGGCTAATGTCTCCCATCTTGATCATGCCAGCAACAAAATCAGATAAGAAAGTGCTTTGGCCATTGCTGTAGGAGCGAACTATTGAATCAGTTGATCCACCATTGAACAATTGTTGATCAGAGTGAAGTAGGCCCTTTTGGGCAATCAAGTTCTTGAAATAGTTGTTGTCAAAAGATGTAGGAGTCTGCAAATCAAGCGGTGCTAAGTTGTTGTCACCACCTGTGCTTGGACAGTTTGATCTCCTTGTTTGAGCAAAAGAAGTGTCTATGTTGGTTTCATTGTATATTCTTGCCCTAAAAGTTGTGCACCTTGCTTGTCCGACTGTGTGGGATCCTATGTATAATATTACATGACATTAAAACTAAGTCGTTGAAGGAAACCAAAACTATAATAATAACCATAATATAACATGCGAATCATATTTTCGACATGTAATCGAGATATGTACATAGTACCAATTAATCTATATATTTCTATTAAATTTTATACATGATTTTATTTTTTTTAGTTTGGCAGTACCTACAAAATTTGACTTGATAAGAATTTAAATATAAAACCTTCCACATGAGGTGTTACATTATCCAATTAACTTATTTTCATTATATTAATACGAGTTGAATATAACGTATATACATATTTTAACATATATTGAATTTTATTAAAAAAAAATGTTGTACTTTTTACTGACGTAAATTAAGAAAAATCGGTGCATTATAAGATAAGATCGTTTTACTAGAAAATTAAATGTAGAAAATATGCACATATAGATCAAGAAGATTGAATTGTTGGTAACCAAAAAGAGGGAAAGAGAGAGAAAAGAGAAAATTTGACTTTAAAGAGAGACTAACCAGATAAAGCAACCAAGTCTCTAGTTGAAAGCCCAAGAGCATTAAATCTTGAGATGAGTTGGTTCAGATTAGAAGTTGGAGCTGGAATGCCATTATTGGCAGCAGAAAGGCTTGCAGTTCTAGCATCTCTTCTTCCAAGTTTAACTTCCCAACTTTGACCTCCAAGCTAACGCATCAACATTTCAAGAAAACCCATGTTAAAAATTAACCAATATTTTGATGAATTACTTAATTATATGCTAGAGCATAGTTGGAAAATTAAAGGACAACTTACAATAGCAGTGGAGTCTCTAGCAGCAATGGCTAAGACATCAGCACATGAGACTACACCAGGGCAAGCCTTCTCAACAGCAGATTTTATGCTGTCAATCACCTCAAATCCTCTGGCTGAATTCCTGTTAGGATTTGCAGTTTTCTCTCCTGTGAAGGAAGATGTGTCATCAAGTAGAATTGAACCATCACATCCCTGTCATGAAAGCAAAAACAAAAAACAAAAAAACAAAAAAAAGTTTCAATGATCTTGATATAAAGAGAAAAAGAATAAAATAAAATTAGGAAGGTCCAATTATAATCTCTTAAGCCATGATCATTAAGAAAATTATAATATATTAATATACTTATGTTCACATAAACCATAATTCCAAGTGTAGACATTAGACATATAGGTGTTGGTGAATATATTTTTTGTTGACCTTTGCTCTAACTAATATCGTCACCTAATATGCCATGTAACCACACATTATGGCATACTTTGATAAGTAAGACTTTTTTTTTCCACAACAAATTTGGTTTCTAAACTCTAAATATTATATATATATATATATATATATATGGAGATTTCGGTTTCAAATTTTATAAGAAGAACATTCCTAAAGCGTTTGTACCTATATAATAAAAGAAGAATTACGTACATTAACAAAGCAGTCGTGGAAGAATAAGCGAATGAGGGAAGCGCCCATTCTTTTTTCATTATTAATGGCGGATTGAACAACAGGTTTCACAGTAGAAAATAGGTTAGGACAAGTTTTGGAGTAGAAATTTGTTGAGAGTTGAGCATTGCATGTAGTGCTCAACACTAGGAGACACGAAGTCACAATGGCTTTGAAAAATGAAGAAAAAGCCATGGATATAACTGTAGTACTACTCACAAAAACAAAAATTGTAGTTTGTCTGTTGTTGAAATGAAGTGCAAGGTAATGGGATTTATATAGAGAAGATATGATCAAGGTACTTATGGTCGACACAAGACAGGTAACCTAACACGTAGACTAATTATATCTGTGCATGGCATTCTTTATACGTTAATTATCAATATTCTATTCATAATTAATGCTTTTGATTAAATAGATTGGACATCAAAGACTTTAGAATAAGAACACATCTTTTGAATTGTATGCTACAAGGACTGTTTGTCAAAGATTCTAACTATATATATAATTTTAATGTTTCCTTTTTTAAAAAAACAAACTTAAAGAAGACAATTACAATTTGTCAAAAACAACGGTCCCATTTAGAAACAACGTTTATCTCAAACATTTAGCTAAGTTAAAGATCACTTGAGGACAAAGTGATCATGATGAGTTGACATGGCTGCATTTGACTTGTTCTTTTTTAAAGTTAACAAGATTAAGATTTGTATATGCAATGATTATAATCTTCTTGTATAGTGAAATTCTGATGAAGGTTTCTAGTTAACGCGGTTTTTACTTATTTATTATTATGCAAGCTAAGCAATAGGTTGAAAGAAGCCTCTTTACATATATATTTTAGGACACATATATATGCAGGCATCTAACAACCCACTATATAGCATCTTTTTTAGAGTTGCACCTTTCACACCACATTTTGAGTATAGCATCATTTCATCAACCACTATATTTGAAATATCATTTTGCCCTTTTGCTTCTTCATTAATGTTATTGGATAAATTACTAGTTTAAATGCTAATTTGCTGATACTAATATCTGTCTCGTAATATAAACTATATGTATAAAAATTTAAATTTTTTAATTTTTTAATTTTTCCCTTTATTTTTTATTCACTTTGTGAGTTTTTCTTGTGTTGTTGTATACATATTACACATATATATGTGTAGAAAAAAATACTCAATAATTTTCGAAGTCTACGTTTCTATTTCTGTTTTAGTTATGATTTCTTTGCTTGTTAAGTTTCAGCATCTAATGGATTAGTTGTAGTCGTGCTTTTTCAAAAGGTATGGCTCGAAATGTCTTTGCCTAAGCATGAAAAGATATTCGTGAATTTTTCTATCAATAATTTACATAGTATATATTAGTTTGAATTAACTATAATTCTATAAAATAAAAATTTCAATGCATGCTATATATATCCAAGTCTTTCTTAAAGTTTTAATTTTTTTTTTTATCAGTGGAGAAGTTCATCAACATAAGTATTGATGAACTATACACCAGAGAGAGTATTTTTCATCTTTTAAATTAGATGTAAATTAATTTCACAAATCAATAATAGTACAATTCAAATCTTACATTTCATAATGCTCTTAAAATTTTTAATTTTCAGCAAATCAAGGTCATTTAACTGGCAGCCACATTTTTCAAATATTATATTGCCAAACTAATTAAAAACAATTGGTTATGCATACGAATTTTCCATGAATTATTAATCAAAGTTTGGCAATGACATATATCATCCTTTAGTTAGGTTCTAATCAATTCATGTTTCCTGCCTCTTAAGTTACTGTCTTTGCAATCAAACATTTAATTAGTTAGTATATTACAATTCAAATTCTTCAAAGTCTCCATGCATGCATGTCACTTTTATTTTATCTTCCCCATATCTATACATATGTATGGACCTCAATGGAGTTAAGTAGAATGTAAATTTTCTAAAGTAATGTCGTTGAATATAACCAATATATGTCTTTATCTTTTTTCTTCCTCAAGCTTCCACATCAATAAAGTTCAATTATTTTTTACTTTGCTGTTTTTTTTATTTGCTTTCAGTTATATATTTGTCTGGTCAATATCAAGAAATAACAAACTCCACCAAATAAGTATCTGAAGTTGTTGTAACAAATTAAAGAAATTATCCTTCTTCAGTATACATATATGTATCTACATAAATAAAATTAAAACTGTTAAATTAATTTTTATAAATAATTAATGATTATAATTAAATAAAAATTAATCTAACAAGTTTAATTCTATTTATAGATACATAATGACAATAATTTTTTCAATTTAAATTTGAATAAAAATTTTGTTTGTATAAATACACGTGTACTTGCAAGAACCCAAAAAAAAACTACTAAAAAAATTATTCATACTCATGCTAAAATGTTAAAAAGAAAATAATAATTTAAAAATTACCTATTCAATATCTTTTATTTTAACTTTATTTATGCTCTATCAAAATAATAATAATAATAATAATAATAATAATAATAACTTTATTTCAATGAGGATTACATGAATCACTGTTTTATTATATAATTTCTGATGAATAGTTGAAATTGGATGTCGACATATACTCAATATCGGATGTTGATGTATATATGTAATCCAAATTAGGGGACGCGTCAACAGTCCCATGCATTATTTGATAGTTTGACCCTCAAATAGCTCCAAAAAAATACTATTACTAGTAAAAATTGCTCATAATTAATGAAGTGATCTTAGGTAACTAGGAAGAAAAATGGACACTAGCTTTTTATACTTTCTGATAAATTTCGAATTAAAATCTTTCTATATTTATTAACTTTAATAGATATAACTATTTTACAGTAAAAATTCTATAACACGAAAAATTATGTCGTTATAATATATTGTCTAATTAAGAAGCAATGAATAATTATTTAGAAGATCAAACTTTCCAAACTTAATAGATTCAGAGTTCAGAGCTCTTGACAGCTTAAAAATTGCCATTAAGTTTAAAACGTTAGACACATTTATAGGCTTGTT
>CATIWO010162714.1:0-14898 GCA_949673435.1 Macaranga tanarius
TTATGAGATAAGTATGTTTTATTTAGTTGGTGGGAATTTATTAGAGGGGGCAAATGGAATTATTTGATTGGTGAAAGGTTAGTGTGTGTATATGTGTGTGGTGTGAGAGTTGAGAGTGTAGAGATTTGTTGTAAGTGAAGAGAAGAGTGAGCTTGAGAGTTTTTGGAAAGAATTGGTCATTCTCTACACATTTAGAAATTTATTTGGGGAGCTTAAGAAGATCTAGAAGCATTTGGGAGCT
Source organism: Macaranga tanarius (assembly GCA_949673435.1). Taxonomy (NCBI): domain Eukaryota; kingdom Viridiplantae; phylum Streptophyta; class Magnoliopsida; order Malpighiales; family Euphorbiaceae; genus Macaranga; species Macaranga tanarius. The sequence continues at coordinate 242 of CATIWO010162714.1, forward strand.
TCAATTTGGTAAGTCTTGCATTTAATTTGGTTTAATGAACTAGGGTTGTTGGTTGTGAATTTCATGTTCTGTTTTGGTTGCATAATAGTCATCTTGTTTTTGTAATATCTAGAGTTATTGTGCTCCAAATTGAGTTTGGTTTAATGTTCTGGAAACTTTAGGATGTCTACTACAACTCTTATGTTTTAGGGAAACCCAAATTCTACAGTTAGGGTTGAGTAATTTACCTTGACATTTCTGTGCTCAAGTGGCAACTCTGTTTTGCCCGATTTTAGTTAAAAAAGGCATATTTAATTATATACATATCCAAATTGAGAAATTCCAATTGGAATTTATTATAGACTCATTTAGAATTGTGACATCCATTAGTTGAGCATATAGTTTTGGGCATCGCAGGAGGTGAAGTGAATCCAGTCATGCACTATGTGCAAAAAGTTTCTATTATCATAGGTGAAAACTAATTCACCATTGTTAAACTTCTAGAATTCTTTAAGCTAGATGTAAATATAATCCTAAAAAATACTTCTTTAAAGGGGCAAATTGAAAACCTCTTTTTTGCACAAGATAAAGATTTTATTTTTTATAGGTGTTAAAATCACAACCTTGAATAATTCAAAATTAAAGCTAAAATTTGGATTTTTTTTAATTAAGGTTTCTGAATTATATAGCATAATCTAATGCGAACTAGTATGAAAAGTGTGAACACACTATAGTGAATCATGAAAATCATGGGAATAAAGTTTATTTAGATCAAATTATTATGATAATTAATTAAATGATAGTACCATTTAGTATAGAAAGTTGTGTTTAAATATATAAAGCTTAATAAAACAACCTATTATGCGAAAAATCAAGCTAATAAATGATCAATGGAATAGGCTTTTAGTTAAACTAGCTAATAACTTTAGTGATGATCCATTAAATTTATTGTTTGTTTAAATAGGGTAAAAACCAAATTAGAACTAGAAAACCCAAATACTATCATTAGAGCTAAAAATATAACATATTCAAATTAAATGATAAAAGAATTTGATAAGAAAATTTTTGAGTTGCTCGAAAGAGGTTTGATTAGAGATAACGTGAGTCCACATTCTAATTCAAATTTTATGGTAATAAAACATGTAGATCAGGTGTGAGAAAAAGTATGGATGGCTATAGATTATGGTCAAGTCAATCAAATTACTAATTATGATGGCTATATTATTTCTACAGCATGAGTTGTCATAGACAAATTAAGATTTAAATAGCCTTCCATTGTTCCTAAATTTGATATGAAAAGTGGCTATTAGTAGGTAAAAATGAAAGAAAAATCCATACATTTGATAGCGTTTAATGCTTTTTAAGGAATGTATGAATGGTTACTAATGTCATTCAGTATAAAGAATATATACTTTAGACAATTTTCAACATAAAATAGATAATGCATTCAAAGCATTAAAAAAAATTTTGCATCATCTATATAGACAATGTGCTAGCCTTTAGTAACAATAAAAACGAGCATATAAGTTACGTTAAACAAAATGGCTAATATCTTTGATAAAGAAGGTATAATTCTATCAAAGAGGAATATAGAATGGTTTAAGGACAAAATAAAATTTTTTAGGAATACAATTAGAAAAAGGAAAAATATGATTGCAAAGACATATATTGGAAAAATTACTAATTTCTTGATAAATTGAAAGATAGAAAGTAAGTTCAAAGATTTTATGGATTTTCCCATGAAAAATCTTTTAAAATATCTAAGAAAAATGTTGAGAAAAATATCTAATAAAATTCATTGGTATTGGGATGATGAAAAACACTTAGGCTGTAACCTACATAAAAGAAAAAATAAAAAATTTTCCATGTTTAAATTTACCCTCGGATATAAATGAGTTTGTTTTGGATACAGATTCTTCAGATAAAAGTTAAACTATAGTCCTTATAATTAATGGAAGTAAACCTGAAACTATTTGTAAGTATTGATATGGAATCTTTAAAGATGCATAGCTAAATTATCAAATTCCTAAAAAAGAAGTTTTAGTAGTAAAAATTGGTATTAATGTATTTTTTTTATCTTTTCAGCACCAAAAAAGTTTATTCTCATAATATATTCAATCTATGTTAAAAAGTTTATAAATTTAAACTTTAAAGAGACTAGGCAAACTAGACTTTTGAGGGTGCAATAATAGTTTAATTATTACAAGTTTGATATTAAATATATTCCATTTGATAAAAATATAATAGTTAATTTTCTTTTTCTTGAACTTTATGATTTAGCAAATGAGTCCTACTATTAGATTAAACTGTGATGGATTTACAAAAGGTAAGGGTATTCAAGAAAGTAATATCCTTAAAAAAAAAAAAAGTGAAGAGAATGAGTGCATAAGCTCTAGACTTGTTAAGATGAAGAAGAAAGCAAAGATATCTAAGGATAGTGTTTATTGGTTGTGTAAATAAGATGGTCATATTTCTGCAGATTGTTCAAGTAAAGAAAAAGTAGCAAATTCGAAAGAATTAATGATCCTTAAAAAGAAAAATGATAAAACAAAGAGTGAAAATACTCTAATTCGTCTAAAGGAACATAAACAGAAATCGTTGGCTCAAAAAAATAAAAAAGAGAGTGTTGAGAGTTAAAGACAAAATTACTAGATTATAGAGCTATTGGGGCTACAAAATTTAACCTTACAAAAGAAGAAGTTGAAGAAATTATAAGAAATAAAAATAGGCATAGGAAAAAAGAAACTTATTTTGCTGATGATCTTATTGAAGATGATTTTAAATGGATACTCTAAGGGAAGTTTTCTAAAAAACACAAGTTCAAAGTCAAGTACTCAGAACCAAAGAATTGTCAAATTTAGAAAATATTTGAATAAGAAGATTTTAAATAAGAATCTATAGATATTGAAATTAGAAGTTTCCTAAAAATTTTAGAAAAACCTAAGGATGAGAAATTTTCACATTATTATAAAGGATGAGAAATTTTCACATTATTATAAAGACTATAATAGTCTTGGTCTTTCTAAAAATAGTTGTATGTTATGTGCAGAACTAAAAGGAGATTTTTGGTAGAAAAACTTCTTATAAATAGCATATTTTATAGAAGAAGCTACTAAATATGTCCAATTTTTGGAAAAGCAACTTAGAATCTGCTCAACATATGAAGATGAGTTCCTCTATCAAATTTTTTAGAGGAAAAGATTTTTCAAAACATGAAGACATATCTTCTTTCAGATTTAAAATATACCATAAATAAGGAGACTACTAAAGATAGACCACTCTCTTTAGGAGTCTTTATATTAATCGTTATATCTATTGACAGTTATATGGATGGTCTACTCTATAAGTAGAAACAAATATAATGGTGACAAGTTTAAAATTTATAAAAACAGGTTGACATCAATCTTAATATTAGATTTAGACAATCCAAGTTCAATATTTCCAAGAATTGTGCAAACTGCTATTAATTATATCAATAAACCTTATAAGGTTATTACATTCTAGATTATTAGCACATTAATAGAATATAATTAGGATGGTAAGATCCATTATCCTTCTTAAGTTTGTGACGTGCGCCTTGTTACATATATCTTGTGGAATCTCAAAAAGTTAACAACTAGAATTTAACATCAAAATGGAAAATATATAAAGAAGCAAAATTAGCCAACAAAGCATTTTTATTGAGTTTCTTAAAGCCACTCTAGAGAAGTAGCATTCAACAAATAAAATTGCATTTTTGGAGATTTTAGAATATTTGTTAACATCTAGTTTAGAGATCTTATTATCACCAAAGATGAAAGCTTCAATACTAAATAAGAAGAAGCTAGAAAATTACTTCTAAGACTAGTTTATAAAGATCTTAATCTAAATTTTAAATCTAAAACCTTTGAGATTTTGAAGAAGATGACTAAAAACAAGAGCAGCACCTTATGGCCTAAAGGGATAAGGCTATATAAGAAAAGAATAAAAGATGATGATATGGATTGGAATATGCATGTGTAAAACTTACAAATGAAGTGATCAATAATGTCATCCATGATGTTAGTTTCAGTATTGATAACTGAGGCATGTTCTGTAGTTAGTAGCTAAAAAATAACGGCATCATCTTTTAAATAATAACATGTCCTGTCTTTATAGACTAGTGGCAGATTTATTGTCTCTTTGGATTTAATTTATATTAAAAGAGATAGAATTTCTATAATTTTTGTATTAAAAATACAATTGAAAAATGAAACCAGACACTAGTTACATATTATGATGTGCTTTTATAATTTTATCTTTTGAATTGACAAATAGTACTAGATGAATTAGCTACTTTGTAATCTCAAAATAATCCCCTTCAATTGCTTAAGTTAAAGGAGCAAAAATAAAATCAAGTATTTTTCATATCTCTTGAAAATATTTTTACTACTATATACCTTGTACTTTCACTTTAGTTTTAGGAAGGAGTACTTATTGTAGCGATAGAAGGGTAGCCATCGTACAATAGAAATTCCAACCAGTAAATTTTGCTTGCAGTTATCATGAAGAAAGCTAAAGCTATTTGTAAAAATTTAGTAGACCCTGTTCACTTTAAGGTATATATTTTTATAATTGAATTTATCTCATTTATATTTTCCAAAGAAATTGCTAATGAAAATTGGCATTAATTTTCTAATTTTATCTCTAATCTAGGAAAAAAGAATTAAATATATCTTCAAGGTAAAATTTGTACATTTATATACTTTGATGATGACGAGTAATTGCCCATATCCTGATTATTTCATATAGATCATGGAGCAGATAAGGATCCAGTAATAAGATTGTTAAATTTTATTGTTGATCGGCTTAATTCTCTAAATGCTTTTATAAAATTTTGACTAGATCAATAAAAGATTATTTTGAGCTAATAAGAGAAATGACTTAAAACAAAACGAGTTTGAGAATTATTTTCTCAAATATAGAGAGTCTTTGGGCTTGTTAGTAGCTTCTAATACTTTAATGAATACAAGAAGTTGAAAGAGTTAAGAAATTCAAGATCTCATTCTACTTGATCCTTGAGTAGTTTTTTTTTAGTTCCGTCTTATATAGTAAGATAGTAAGAGCTGACTCACCGTAAATAGTATCAAAGCCTTGATAGAATACTAGAATAATTTTGTGGACTCTTTGAAAATTAAGGACTAAATCAAAAAAGGTGAAATACTTTAAGAACTGAAAAGATTTTAGAAAATTTCCTGAGGATTAAAAAGTTCACTAGGCAGTTTTATGGTACCAATCTCAAAAATTAGGTACCATAAGTGAAAGGTACCCTAATTTGCAAACATTTAGTCTTTTTAACAAATTATCAGGACACCTCGTAGTTTAACTAAACAAAAAATTATCCTTGTACTTAGAAAAAAGATGTAATTAATTTTCCTTTTTTATTTTTGTTATTGATTAGAACTTCCTACCAACCAGTTGTTCACATCAAAATTTGGATACCTTGAAACTTTGGCAACTTGTATGGTATAAGCAATTTACTAATAGTTTTCACTTTCTTGATGATGAGTGAATCTGATTATAATATCATTAGTAATTCAATTTCCGTTGTGCCGGTCAATAAGCAAGTTTCGTGAGAGTGAAGGTATGATATTGTCCATAAAAGGATAAAATAATTTGGTTAATTCATACAAGAGAAAAGGTCTTTAGCAAGGAATTGCACTAAAATAATCCCAAGTCTTACCTATTATACAAGTACTAACTCAAGAAGAAAAGAATTTTATCAACAAATGTCCAAAAGAAAGGAAAATAAAAACACAAGAACTCGTTCAACAAATATTATTTAGTAAAATATGAACATTAGCGTATGAAGAAATACATGATATACATCATGTGCCCAACGTAGTAGGTAATATATATTATTAAATTACGGTTAATTTAATTGCAATTCATACAAGAATCTGTTGATCAAAGGCAACTTGCATGAAGTAATGAAAATGAGTGTCAATGAGTTTATAATCTTAAAATATAAATTGAAGTTATTGACTATGAGATATCGAAATCATATGAATGGCTAAAATTTATGGTCATCTTGAATATATGAGCCCAATATTAAAATAAAATAATTCCCAGCTAACCAAAAAAATGTTTATTGACGTTATCAATAAACAAATGAGGAAATCTACTCACATGACATAAAAATTGTGGGTCAAAAAAAAGCCTGACATAAAAATTTGGCATAAATTAATGAATAATTAAATACAATGATTATTATATTTTTTAATATATTAATTCTAAGAGTGATTTTTATATCTAAAATTTTAGATATAATTTTTATTTTTTATAATTATTTTTAAATTTGTAAATTACATGTTAAAAGAATTAATTAGAAAATAAAAATTTAATGATTGTTTATTGTAAATAAACTTTTTATGAAAATTTTTAATTTATTATTATATGTAATAATTTTATTTTTCACCTCTACTAATTTTTATGACTTTTTGGAATTTAGACTTTATTGATTTACATTTTTTTGAAAAAAATTATTTGAAGTCATACGGAATAGAAAAAAATCTATATAATAGATTCCAATTATTTTAGAATTAAGATTAGTTAACCATACTAGACAACTTGCATATATATTTTCACACTATTAAAATTTTACTTGAAATGTCACTTCACTATTGTCATATGTTTGCTATTACTATTGTAGCGAAATTTTTAAATTTCATCACTAAATTTTAATTTTTATGTTTTATTTACACATTCAGTTATTTTTATTCAATTTTTCTAATTTGTGTAATTTATCATGTCAGTATCAGCATTTTAAAATTCTACTTTTTTAAAAAATCTGCGTCATCTGTTCCTATAGAAATTTTCAACTTGATTTACACTCTAATTAAAGAGCAAAATAAATGACATTCAATTAATCTACAATTTTGTAATGAACACTACTCAAAAGTTTTTGAATTCTTATTTAAATTTTTTTATAAAATTTTTTACGTATGCTGTAAATTAAAATTATTATATAGGACAAAAGCATATACTATGTACTTTAAATTGAAGATTTTTGTAATTTATATAACATAATAGAAAATACTATGTACTTAAATTCAAACATTTTTTCAATTTATAGTAAAAACTCAGTTGATAAATATATAACAAAATAAATGGTATAAAAAGATATTTTCATTTTAAAAAAATTATAATATCTAGATTATTTAACTTAAATTAAATCTTCATTAAGATTTATTTATAAATATTTAAATTAAATCTTCATTAAGATTTATTTATAAATATTAATTTTATAATAAAATTGTGCAAAAAAAAAAGATGCTTTTAATCATATAATATAAATACTTTTAATTAGCATTATTTTATATGATTTACCGTCACAAAAGTTTAATTGAATAAAACAATTTTGTTTATATTTATGACGGTATTCATACACGCACATGTGGTAGGTGTAATTGCTCTGGTGCCTACTGTCTGTCCCATGGAGGATTACTTGTAAATTATAATTTGCATTTAAAAAAATTTGAAAGAAATCACATTGATATATTTCATCCATTTCACAATTACATCCAAAGTTAGGATTTGGTTATATTTTTTAAAAAATAACCATAATAAGATTTAGCTATATTTTTAAAATTACTTTTCGTCTTATAATTTTTTTTATGAATAAATATTGATTTTATTATATAAAATGAGGGAAAAACCACTTAAAAATATCCCAAATAATAAAAAATTCCTCTTTAAAAGTATTACATAAAACCAAGGAAGAATAAAAACTGTCAAGCTGAAGGAAAACTAACAGATTCATCTTATAAAATCTGAACTAAATTCTATTATAAATATATGTAGAGTGAAATTTTTATTGATTTTCATATATATATATATATATATATATATATATGTTCGTGATTTAATTTATTCAAAAATCAAAGTAAAAAAAAAAAAAAAAGAAACAGATTTTGTTGTTGTTAATTTGAGCTTCAAATAAGAGAAATTAACTAATAACTGTTAGAATCAACTAGTGGAGGTTGTTATTGCTTAAGCTAATATCTTAAGTTCGAACTATAGTGAACACAATAATGTTAAATAGTTGTAAGATTTTTGCGGCTCTTATGATTCTGCCCAAATTGAATTGGATTAATTAAAGTTTAATAAACTCTAAATATCAATGGTACAAACTAAAAAATAAGTTCTGAATATCAGTGGTTTACACTAATAATAAATAAGAGAAGTTAAATTTGCATGTTGTATTTGATTGTTAATTTATTCAAAGATTATTTGATAGTTTAGTGAACTTACCAGCGAAAGATATTGTTTAATTTTCGTATGATGAATCACATACATTATTTTCTCGAACATATATTATTTAAATGAACTGGTGTTTTGTTTTCCATTGAATGGACTTAAAAGAACTGTTATCTTGCTTTTCAATGAATTTCATTTGAAAAAGTCAATCAAACAAAGAAGAAGTCATCATCATCAAATGAGTACATTTTTCATTGAATGGAATAAGAATGGATCAATATCGAATGGGGAAAACTAGTGTCAATGATACACGGATCGTTAGAGTTAACAAAATAGAATATTTTTTTTCTATTAAATTTTGTATTCATTTGATGTAGTATAATTGTGTGGAATATAATGATTTTTTGCCTAATAAATTACTAAAATATTAAATATTTCCGTGGCTATAAATTTTTGGGCCTCACATTTTGTTAGTGGTGATCTGCTGTTGGTCATATTAATACCACACAATTCTGTGAAACTGTGGCTTTGTTATGGGAAAATGAATGTTGTAAAAGTTGATGAATCTTTGACAGATTCTATAGGTGTATTATGAGTTTGTGTGAGAGAGAGACACATACACAGCTCTGTGCTATGGTTGTATGTTGCAGAAGATTGACAGAAGTTACAACAAGTCAGCTCCTATTTGGAATGAGTTTGTACGTGTTTCATATAACAATGTTGTTGGTTGAAGCAACATTCTTTATTTCTGCTTCGTTTTTCTTTGTAAAACAGAAACAAACACCACTATTCAAATTTGATTTCTATTAAGTTGTTTTTATGTTGTTTTTATTTTATTTTTATTGTTGTCGTATTATTTTTAAATTATTATTCATATTTTTTGCTTATTTTAAATATAATTAACGTATATAAATATCAATTATATAAATATTAATTTATTAAATATAAATTAATTGTATAAATTTAAAGTTATTTATTAATTTATTATCCATCTAAGTTGTTATTAGGTTGCTGTTATTGCTTTTTTTGATTCTTTTTTTTATTATATTTTGATTGTTGTCAGGCTGTTTTGAAGTTGTTGTCTATATTTTTACTTGTTTTAAGTTATTTTTTTATGACTCTATTTTTAGTTGTTTTATTTTTTAAAATATTACAAGTTTTTTAGTAAATGAGTGAGTTAAAATTTTTAAAAGTGAAATATATTATTTTTTTACTAAATAAATTCAATGAATATAATTTTTTTAAAAAAAAATTATGGTTTTTTTTATGGTTATTTTTTTGTTCTTATTTTAAAAAACTTAATATAATCAATTTTATTTTTTATATTTTTAAAAATAATTAATGATTTTATATTAATTAATTTTTTAATAAATATTTGAATTACATTATATTTTTTATATTTTAGTTTTTAATTTATTTTAATTGAATGTTTTTAAGTAGTTATATTTGAATATTAGAGCTATTCGAATTTGATTATTGTTGCTATTTTTCGATTTTTTGGTTGTTGTCTATATTTTTGCTTGTTTTTAATTTTTTTGTGTTATAAATTAATTATTCTATCAATAATTTTATTTTAATAATAGATTTATATTTTAAATAATTTTACTTCATTAATAATTATATAATAATATTAATAATAATTATATAATTATTAATATATATAAATATAGTTAATTATTTATTATTTATTATTTATTGTTGTGAGGTTGTTATTGTTCTATGGCTTATAGTTGTTGGTGGTGGTTGTTATTAAGTTGTTGTGAGGTTGTTACTTGTAGAAAACAGCAATATTTTTTAAAACTTTTTTTTTTTTTTTGGTGTTAACATTGTGTATTTTTTTTTTAAAAAAAAAAAACAAAGCTAACCGTGTATTTGAAAAAATTTAAAAAAAAAAAAAAAGTTTTTTGAGCCCCTACTCTTTACTTTTTGACATTACACCGCTACAGTTATTTTTGCACATTGCACCTTTACATTTTTATTTTTCAGTACATTGCATTCTTAGGCCTCGTTTGGATTAGCTGTAGCTGTTGCTGTTGCTGTTATGGTTAAGTTAGCTGTTGCTGTTGCTGTTGTTAGTAATTACGTGTTTGGATTAGCTGTTGAAGCTGTTGCTGTTACAATATAAAATTACTAATAAGGACAACTTATTATTTAAATTTATTTGTATATATATTTAAATATTATTATGATGTTAAATATTTTTCAAACATATATAAATATATATTTATGTCAATATAAATATATTAACAAAAAAATATCATAATATAAAAAGTTAAAAAATATCAAATGAATTATAAATAAAAATATATAATTTACCCAATAAAATAAATTTCACAATAATTTTTTTTTTTTAAAAAAAGTATGCTACAGTGCAGTGAACAGTATTTATTTATTTATTTTTTACTATTTTATTTTCATGCAAAATTTCATGTAAAATAAAATTCACAATAATTTATTATTTTATTTTCATGCAAAATTTTATGTAAATTTATTTTTTTTCACTATTTTAATTAACTATTCTGACTCCGATTCTGAAACGGATTGCATTAGAAAATTCTATATAATTTTTTCTTACTCATGATATATTTTGTTTTCAAAAATACCACAATTTTTTCGACAGTGTGTGAATAGTACTATTCATCAAATTACCATTTTTGACGTATATTTTCGAAACGAATTGCGTTATAAAATTCTACATAATTTTATCTTCCTCATGGTATATTTTTTTTTATAAAATACCATAATTTTTTTGACAGTATGTGAATAGTACTATTCATCAAATTACTATTTTCGACGTCCATTTTCGAAATGGATTGCGTTAGAAAATTCTACATAATTTTTTCTTTCTCATGATATATTTTGTTTTATAAAATACTACAACTTTATGAGGATGTATGAATAGTAATAGTGTGTGATTAGTAACCGGCTTTTTTTTCACGCAAAATTTCATGCAACTTTGATGCAATTTTACTTTTTTTCATGCAAATTTCATTCCATGCAAAATTTCATTTCAAATTTACTTTTTTTCACTATTTTTAATTATCTATTCTGACTCCGATTTCGAAATGGATTACGTTAAAAAATTCTACATAATTTTCTCTTCTTCATGGTATATTTTTTTTCAAAAATACCACAATTTTTTTGACAGTGTGTGAATAGTACTATTAATCAAATTACCATTTTTGACGTCCGTATCCGAAACTGTTTACGACATAAAATTCAACATAATTTTTTCTTCCTCGTGGTATATTTTATTTTCTAAAATATCGTAATTTTTTGACAGTGTATGAATAGTATTATTCATCAAATTAACATTTTCGACATCCATTTCTGAAACGGTTTATGACATAAAATTCAATATAATTTTCTCTTCCTCATAGTATATTTTTTTTTTCAAAAATATCATAATTTTTTTACAGTATATAAATAGTATTATTCATCAAATTACCATTTTTTACATCCGTATCCAAAACGGTTTACGACATAATTTTCTCTTTCTAATGCTAAATTTTTTTTTTTCTAAAATACTACAATTTTTTGACAGTGTATGAATAGTATTATTCATCAAATTAACATTTTCGACGTCTGATTCCAAAACAGTTTATGACATAAAATTCAACATAATTTTCTTTTTTCCATGCTATATTTTTTTTTCAAAATACTATAACTTTTTAATAGTAATATGTAAAATTTGTGTTGTGTTAGATTAATTAGTTATTGTTGAGAAATAATTAAGGGTATTGAAAGGAAAAATAAAATAAAACGCTGCCATAATTGTCTAACAAATCCAAATTGGAGCTGTTAGAATGTGCGTTTCTTTGAACCATAAAACGTCAAGAAAAGCTAAAAAAAAGCTGAGAAAAGTTCAACCAAACGAATTGTTAAATTTTTTTTACCAAACGACTTGATGAAACGTCCAACCAAACGGACACTTAAACTTTTACTTTCTGGCGTATTGAACTCTTATAGGATAACGATAGTTAAAAAAAAATATATAATGTAGTCCTTGTATTTTTAAAATTTTTTATTTAATTTTTATAATTTTTATTATTAACAATTAAGTCCGTATAATTATTAAAATAATTCTAGTTAAACTTATTAAAAATTTTAAAAGTTATATACTTTTTATATAGTTGAGATGTCGGTCATCTATTTCTAATAGATTTACACCACTAAAAATATATGTAGTTACAAAAATTATGACATATTTTAATTGTTCATTAAATATGTATACTTAAATATGGATACAATTAATACAAAAATATGAAAAAAATTAATACATAATAATTTTTTAATTAATAAAAACACATTAGTTATTTAATAAATAAATTACTAGAAAAAAAGTCTAATATTTGTCAAATAAAAATAAATAAAAACATTATTGCATACAATCATCTCTCATACAATTAATATTCAATAAATTAATAATGCTATTAATTAAGATTTTCACAAATAAAATATTTTAAATTATAAACTATATAATATATTTTTGGGCAATAATTATAAATATATTTGGATAAATACGATAAATTTTATAATGGTGAATATAATTTATTATATTCATTTACTAAATAGATTGCGTGTCTTTTTTATTAGTTAAAATTTTATCATGTATTATTTTTTCATTCATATGTTTTAATTGTATAAATATTTAATGAACAATTAAAATATACCTTATAATTATTTTTATAATTTTTAAAATTATATGTTTTTATAATATTATAATTTCTTAAAACTAAATTACCTACATTTCAAACAGATAAAAAAAATAAAAATATATAGTTTTCAAAAAATTTTAATAAATTTAGTTGAGTTATTTTAGTAATTTTAAGGATTTAATTGTTAAAAATAAAATTATAAAGATTGAATAGAAAAAATCTAAAACTATAAAGATTAAATTAAATATTTTTACTGTTGTTATCTTTTTGTTTAATAAGAGCTCAATGTACCAAAAATTAAAAATATAGGATTGCAATATATCAAAATAAAAGCACAATGATACAATTAAAAAAAAAAAAAAAGGCCTAAAGAGTAGAAAGGCCTCTAGATACATTATTCTAAAGGTAAACGTTGATGACAAAACATAACAGAATAACATGTGACCATGGACAATAACAAAATATTACAAAATGTAATAATAGATATAATTATAAATATAATATAGATAAAAACAAAGTTAAAATCAGTTAGAATTGCAATTAAAAGGTTAAGTTTGAATTGCAAATTATAAATTTGGTTCACATTGTAAACTTAATTATGAAAATTCTTAGATTTTTTTTCGTGATTCACCTAATTACAAAAAAAAAAAAAAATGATTGTGTTATTTTGGTTCAATCAACTCTATCAATATATATTTGAGAGTTTGGTTAATCATCTTTATAATACCTTCTTCGTTCTATCAAGTTTAGAATGTTTTTTAACTATTAACATCATTAATAGGAGTCATATTCCCCAAACCAAGGTAATTGAAACAGAATAATCAGAAAGGTCATATAGTCCTTGCAAGTCTTGAAGAGGAAGATTAGCATAATCATTATTATAATGTTGTAGAACAATAATCCATCACATAAACAACAGAAACAAGTACTTAAACATCTAAACCTTAAATCTTCTAGTTTCAGTGCATATTTTAAAGATTTATCCACTTATTTCTTCAAGTATTAATTACTACTGTTGTAAGAACCCAACTCAACTTCTTCTATGCTTTCTGCTCTTACTTCCTTGTAATTTCACCTGCACATTTGTTTATAAAAAACAAACAACAAAGGATTAAAAGGGTAAAAGTAAAGACAATTATGGGAAAAGAAAAACAGATGCTTCTGGGAGAGAGGTAGGTTACATGGTTCAAAATTGGCAGTGCACTTGTCAGGAAGCTGTAAAGCCATGTTCCTATCAACACCAGAAATTGGAGGACCATTTACAAGAACACATAAGCAAGGTTGGCCAAGAGCTTTCACAGCATTGCAACAGGCATCACTTGGTGGGATTGGGCTAAAAGGAGCAACTGCTGCCCTACAAGGTATTAGTTGAACAAGTGCTGAAAAGAATGTGCTACCACAAGCATTAGCTTTGCCTTGCTCTATTACTAATCCTGTCATCACCAGCACTAAAACTTGAATTGGTAGGGTTTTAAAACCTGAAAGCTGCATCTTTGAAATTAACTAAGTTAAATTTCTCTCTTTGATAGTAATTGTTGAAGTGTTTTCTTATTTGAAGAAAATGGTCTTAGAAAAGGTTTTTGTATGTGAATATATATAGCTATAGCTGATGGGCTCATGCTACTATGCAAAGAATTCCTAACACGAGGCTGCATCGATCATGCCTTTTCTATTTCAGCTCTGCTTTTAATCTAATGTGAATAAACAGTTCTTTGGTACTTTTGGTGTGCATATGAAATAGTTGCTAAACTCAAATTTCATGACTATAGTTTGCTTTAGCCCTTTTTTTTTTTTTTTTTTTTT
>CATIWO010162781.1:0-11207 GCA_949673435.1 Macaranga tanarius
CCTTAATTATTACTCACTAACATAATATCTTAATGATAACAACAATAATAATAATATAGATAATATCAACTATTATTCTTAATAAAATAATAATAAATACCTCCAATCTCTACACACCCTTAACAACCTTGGATTATTACATAATAATCCTCAATTTTTTTATGTGACAAATAACTCCCACTTCCTTAACACTCAACTAAAAGTACATACTCACACTTACATGCAAAATCCAAAACTCTACTAAATATGTCATGAAAATAATATGTATGAACAGTGTTCCTAAAAGATGGATGTTACACATTTGGTGGTGTTTAATTGGTTAAAGCTATGTGTGTATATGTAAGTATATATGTGTAGAGTTGTGTAGAGATTTTTAAGAAGAAATAAAGAGTGAATTCTTGAGTGGTTTTGGAGAGTTTTGGATCTTATTCAAGCTAGCAATCCATAGCTCTGGGAGGTCTTTTATTCAATTGGGGCTCAATTGGTAAGTTTCCTTATGTTTTTTAGATTCATTTAAGTTGAGTTTGGTTAGTTGAATTTCGGGTATGTTTTCCTCTATTTTTTAGTCCCATTGTTTATACCATATCTTAAGCTCTAGAGCTTTTATTTGAGCATAATTGGACTCCCTCAAAACTTCAGAGAGTCCTTTATATTTTCTATGTTTTAAGTTTGGCCTAATCATGCTGTTAAGCTGGTCAAAAAGGATCGGACATTTTGTTGCTCACGTTGATGCTCTATTTTGCCCGAATAGATTCTAAAATTCATAAATAATTACATACTTGTCTGAATTGAGTGATTCCAATTAGAATTGGAGGTAGACATAAAACCCTAGCTTCCGTAGCAATTTAGGGTTATTGGATTTGTATGTGCATCTTTAGGTCATATTGAACCTTTGAGCATTTAGTTGCGATTTGTGAATTTAGGATGAATTGCTATGTTTAGTTGTTGAATTTGATGTTTGAATGTGTGTAGGAGTTAGAAGAGGTAGAGGACATCCTACTCAATAGGGGGAGTTTTCCTTGAGAAGTAGTTGATGCTTTTTTGGTAAGTAATTGTTAATATAATGCATGTATATAGTAATTTTCAAGTAACTATAGTTGTTTGACTATATTTGGTTAGTTTACTTTTCGTATATGTTCAGTTTATGATACATGATTTTGGTATACTTTTGGTATATGAATGGTATATTCTCCATTTATAATTGTATATATTGATGTTATGAATATGAGAATGTGTTATGATGAATTGTGAACATTGGCACATGTGTGTGCAAGCCACCTGATGTAGTATGATGATATATGAGATGTTGGAAGAATGATGAAAACACATGCATAATGATTTATATGAGGAATGTGAGGAAAACGTGTGAGTGTGGAGACTGAGCTGGGCAGAGAGCCTCTATTGAAAATGAACTGAGACTGAGTTGGGCAGAGAGTCTCATATGTGGCCATTAATGTGAGAAATATATAATGTATGAGATTCTGAGACTGAGCTGGGCAGAGAGTCTCAGAAATGGCCAATTATAAAAGAAAAAGAAAAAGAAAAGAAAAGAAAAGAATAAAATAATAATATATGAAAAAGAAAAAGTGAGCTTTATATGAAACATGTGTGACGTATGTTGAGAACTCCGGCCAGATACTAACTTGCATAAATATGCATCTTTGCAACATATTTACATACATATTGAATGTGAGGGTTGTGTGGTGATTTACTTAGAATGATGTAATTTGATGTATTGTGAAGCCAACACGTGATGTTGGGTATTTGGATTATGTTTTATGGTAATTTGGATGTTGCACAGGTTATTGCACACGGCCATGTGGCTTAAAACACGGCCGTGTAAGAGAGGTATTTGTATAACGAAAGAATGCCTAAAAAGTAGTGCAACTCAGCATGCCGTGCCGAGTTGAGTAGGACTCGGCATGCCTAGCTTCTGTGCTGACTCGGTACGCCAACCCGAGTCGGCACCAACCGAAGCGAGTCGGGCACGACTCGGCACCAGGGCTCGAGTTGGCACCCGAGCTGGCTGTCATGACTCGACACAAGGGCACGAGTCGGCACCAACTCGAGCATGACTTGGCACCAAGGGCTGATTCGGCACCGAAGGCTACTATTCTGACTCGGCATGCCAGCTCGAGTCAGCACGCCTTCTGTCCCTAATTGGCTTCTTTGGATTTTTATGCACCAAACTTCTTTCTATTGTATTTTAGTGAACTTCAAACATGAGATTAGCTGAATATCTATGCTATTTTCTTCTAATTGATGAGTAGTAAGTCATTATATATAATTTCCTTAATTAGTTCTTGAGGAGAACTATATGTATACTTATATTAATAATTACTTATTGAGTCACAAACTCATTCCTTTGCAATTGTGGTTTTCAGGTTCTAGTTAGCCTAGCTTGAGGTGTTGGTTTGGTAGAGAGCTCGAAGTGTGTCCTTATTATGAGCTCAGGTGGGTCAATAGAGTGCTTGGTGTCGACATATCCATCTACATGAGCATTTTAGCATTTCGGCATTTGGAATTTTGTAATAAGATTATCTTATTTTCAAATACGTATGTAAAGTTATTTATATTGTACAAACTTATACTTTTATATATAACTTATCTTTGAAGAAAATTTTTATTTATTCATATTTTGTTAGCAATTTACAATATGTGTATGTGGCACCTGGAGGGTGCTATATTAAGTAGTATCAGAGCGGGGATTAGAATTCCTCGGGATACTAAACATGTTGCATTCATGACATCTCATGCATGAGTTTTAGAAGATATGTAGTTGATGTGCATTGTATATCTCAGGATAGATGAACATCAAGCGCTTTATGTTGACCCTAAAGAGTCGTCAGAGTCAGTTCATAGACCTGAACCTGAACAAGCTGAACCCCAAGTTCCTCCTCCAGCTACATATCCTTTTATACAAGAGTTTGTTCAGATGATGAGGACTATAGGTCAACTACCTGTAGGCAATTTTGTAGATGAGACTTATGATAAGATTAGGAAGCCAGGTGCGAAAGCCTTTGTAGGTACCAATGACACTACAGTAGCTAAAGAATGGCTACGAGGTACTGAGAGGATTTTAGATAGATTTGATTGCACCACCGAGAAGAAGGTGAGCTACATTGTTTCTTTATTTGGGAAAGATGCTCTGGATTGGTGGGAAATGGTACCGAGAAGCAAGAATGTACCGATAACTATGACCTAGGAGGAATTTCTATAAGAGTTTACTGAGAAATACACACCAGCGATGTACCGGGATAGAAAGCAAATTGAGTTTTTTGAATTAAAATAAGGTGATCTATCCATGGCCAACTATAAAGTACAATTTGTGAGGCTATCCAAGTATGCTCCAGAGGAGGTAGCCACTGATGAATTAAAGTGGAACAAGTTTGAAAAGGGTTTAAATCTTGAGATCCAAGAGAAGATGGCCATAAAACCCCCTACGTATAGAGAAGTGTTAGAGACTACTGTGAGAGCCGAAGAAATTATCATAGAAAGGAATAAGGTGGAACCAAAAAGAAGAAGACCATTGGTTCATTTACCACTCCTACCCACACCAGTGGTAGTTCATCTTTCCAAGGCTCTAATTTTTAGAGGGGCAACTTTAGGGGACGAAGCATAAGCCGATCCAACCAATCAATGGGAGGATCTTTTAGCCGAGGCTTTGGAAGGTTTGATGGCCGAAGGGGGCAAGGTAGATCAATGAGTGATGCATTAACTCCAGTATGCAATAAATATGGGAGATTTCACTTGAGAGAGTGTTAGAATACTAGACAGGGTGCATGCCTTAATTGTAGTCAGTATGGCCACTTCATCAAATATTGTCCGAAAAAAAAAGTAGAGAAGGATCTCAAATGACCATTCAAAGCAGTGCTGGGGAAAATGTATCTGTGGCTAGTTAAGGAAGAGGCCGAGGTGGTAGAGGAAATGGAGCTAGCACTTTAAGCCAAGGAGGATCCATTGGTCCATCTCAAAGCCAAGCAAGGATCTATGCCATTACTCGCCAAGAAGCTTCTATTGCTCCAAACGTGGTCACTGGTATTTTCACTATCTTTGACCATGAAGCTTTTGTTTTAATAGATCTAGGATCTACATGTTCCTTCGTATCACATGAATTTGTATTAAGAGTGCATGGTAGAATTGAACCCCTAGAACATAGTTTATGTGTTTCTATGTCTGCTAGAGATTTTATGATAGTAAATTCAGTAGTGAGAGCATGTCCCATACTAGTAAATGGTGAGACTTTATATGCATATTTGATAATTATTAAACTAGAAGAGTTCAATGTTATTTTAGGGATGGATTGGTTAGCCAAACACCATGCTATTGTGGATTATTACACTAAAGAAGTAGTTATAGATGTTGAAGGCATGAAAAGATAGTATTGGTAGGAGAGAGGAAGGTAGTGCCTGCTTGTTTGATTTCTACAGTGATGGCATTTCAAATGATTAAAGATGGGTGCGAGGCTTATTTAGCCCACATTATTAATATGACCCAAGTTAGTCCGGGAGTAAAGGAGGTACCAGTGGTTAGAGATTTTCCTGTTGTATTTCTAGATGATTTACCGGGATTACCTCTATATCGAGAAGTTGACTTTAAAATTAAGACTATTTTGAGAGCGACACCGATATCTATTGCACCGTATAGAATGGCACCAATAGAATTGAAAGAGCTGAAGAAGTAGTTAGAGGAGTTGTTAGAGAAGGGATTCATTAAACCGATCGAGCATATCACCTTGGGAGCTCCAGTGTTATTTGTTAAGAAGAAAGATGATAGTATGCGATTGTGTATTGACTACCGGTAGTTGAACAGAATTATGGTAAAGAACAAGTACCCGTTTCCTAGAATTGATGACTTACTAGACTAATTGAAGGATGCCACAGTGTTTTCAAAAATAGATTTGAAATCGGGATATTGGCAACTCCGGGTGGCCGAATCTTCTATTCCTAAGACTTCATTCTGAACTAGATATAGGCATTATGAATTTTTGGTAATGCCTTTCGGATTGACAAATGCACCTGCAGTATTCATGTCATTGATGAATAAGACTTTTCAACAGTATCTAGATCAGTTTGTGATTGTCTTCATCGACGACATTCTCATTTATGCTTTAAGTAAAGAAGTGCATGAACAACATCTTCGAATAGCTTTGTAGATATTATAAGAACAATAATTGTATGCCAAATTCAGTAAATATGAGTTTTGGATGGAAGAAATTACGTTTCTCGGGCATATTATGTCAAGAGAGGGTGTAAAATTAGATCTATTGAAGATTAAAGCTATTATAGAGTGGGAAGCACCTAGGAATATGATAGAGATTCATAGTTTTCTAGGATTGGCCAGATACTATCGAAGATTTGTGCAAGACTTTTCCATTATTCCAAGACCCCTAACTAATTTATTGAAGAAGAGTGTACAATTCCGATGGACCGAATCATGTCAAAGAAGTTTTGAGAAGTTAAAGGAAGCTCCTACTACTACTCCAGTGCTTGCATTACCAACTGGAGAAGGAGAATTTATTGTGTATACTGATGCTTCGGGATAAGGACTAGGGTGTATTCTTATACAAAGTGGCAAGGTGATCGCATATGCTTCAAGGTAATTGCGAACTTATGAAGTCAACTATCCTATCCATGATTTGGAGTTAGCCACTATTCTGCATGCGTTGAAGATTTAGAAACACTATTTGTATGGAGAAACATTTTCCATTTTCATGAATCACAAGAGTCTTAAATACATCTTTAAATAGAAAGAGTTGAATTTGAGGCAACGAAGATGGATGGAGCTATTAAAAGATTATAATTGCACTATTGAATACCATTCGGGTAAAGCAAATGTAGAAACCGAAGCCTTAAGTCACAAACTAACAAATATTGTGGCCGAAATAATTTATTATGAAAGGCAGAATCTTATGGAATTACGAGCAATGAATGTTAATCTCGATGTTAGGGAGAATCACCTTATTGGCTACCTTATATGTCAAAGTGTCATTAGTGGAACAAATTAGAGATACTCAAATGGAAGACGTATACTTGAAAATGATGAAAGAAAAAGTGGAAGCAGGAAACAATAATTAGTTTATAATTAGAGAAGATGGCATATTAGTGATCGGCAGTCGAGTGTATATTTCAGATGTCGGAGAATTAAGGAGACAAATTATGAATGAAGCACATACCGCACCTTATATGATGTACCCAAAAAGTATAAAAATGTACCGAGATTTGAAGCCTTTCTATTGGTGGTCGACAATGAAGAAAGATGTGGCAGAGTTTATGGCTAGATGCTTCATGTGTCAACAAGTAAAAGCTGAACATTAAGCACCTACAAGAAAGTTACAATCATTAAAGATACTAGAACAAAAATGGGAGAGAATAACGATAGATTTTATGATTGGGTTACCTAGAACTTTTCGGAGACATGACGCAATTTGGGTAATTGTTGATGGACTCACTAAATACGTACACTTTATGTTAATACAACAAATGGATTCTTTGGACAAGTTGGCATTTATGTATATTTCCAAGATTATAAGATTACATGGAGTGCCATTATTAATTGTATCTGATAGAGATCCTCGGTTTACATCACACTTTTAGGGAAGCTTATAAGGAGCATTGGGTACTAAATTTCACTTTAGTACTACTTTCCATCCTCAAACGGATGGACAATCCAAGAGGATGATTCAGACTTTAGAGGATATGATGAGAACTTCTACTATAGAGTTTAAGGGAAATTGGGATGATCATTTTTCTGTTGCTAGAATTTACTTACAACAACAGTTTTCACTCTAGCATTGGAATGGCACCATATGAAGCTCTTTATGGAAGAAAATGTCAGAGTACAATTTGTTGGGATGTGGAAGACTTAAGACAAATTGAAGGACCGGACTTGATAACAGAAACTTTAGAGAAAGTTCAAGTGGTCAAGAAATGCTTAAAAGCGGCTCAAAATTTCCAGAAAAGTTATGTAGATAAGCATCACCACGAAATGGAGTATAGTGTAGAAGAGAAGGTTTTCTTGAAAGTATTGCTAGGGAAAGGAATTTTGAGGTTTGGCAAGCACAAAAAATTGAGTCTAAGATATATTAGACCTTACAAAATCATTGAAAGGATTGGACCATTAGCTTACAAATTGACCCTTCCGAGAGAATTGTCTCCTATATATGTTGTCTTCCATATGTCGATGCTACGGCGATACCGATTAGACCCAAGCCACATTATACAAGATTCAGAAATTGAAATTTCTAAGAAGCTGACTTATATAGAAGAACTAATAAAGATTCTTGACCGGAAGGTGAAACAATTGAGGAATAAGGAGATTCTAATAGTTAAGGTAAAATGGAGCCACCATTTACTGAAAGAAGCTATATGGGAAGTGGAAGAACAGATGAAGCAGAAATACCCACATTTGTTCCTGAAAAATGGTGAGTAGTGAATTTCGGGGATGAAATTTTATTAAGAGGGGAGAAATGTAACACCCATCCTTTAGCACATGTGTGTATGACGTACATATTGTATTTTATGCATAAGAGTTAGTAGACTTTATTTAAGTTTGAGAATGGATATAAGTGTAGAGAGGAACCAAATGGAAAAGGAAGTTTGGAGTGAATTGTCATATTAGAAAGTTTTAGGCTAAGGTGAAGTAATGCCACTTCATTTAGGGGCTAAGTAGATATTTTATTATATTATTAAATATTATTATATTGTTAATTGGTGATAAATATGAATTTATTTATTGGTTTGGCAATGATTATTGAAGACTTTGGGCAGGCCATTTGGTGGTGTTTAATTGGTTGAAGTTGTGTGTGTGTGTATGTAATTGTATATGTGTAGAGTTGTGTAGAGATTTTGAAGAAGAAATAGAGAGTGAATTCTTGAGTGATTTTAGAGAGTTTTTTTATCTTATTTAAGCTAACAATCCAGAGCTCTAGGAGGTCTTTTATTCAATTAGGGCTCAATTGGTAAGTTTCCTAGTGTTTTTTGGATTGATTTAAGTTGAGTTTGGTTAGTTGAATTTTGGGTATGCTTTCTTCTATTTTTTAGTCCCATTGTTTATGCCATATCTTAAGCTATAGAGTTTTGATTTGAGCATAGTTAGACTCTCTAGAAACTTCAGGGAGTCCTTTACATTTTCTATGTTTTGAGTTTGGACTAATTTTACTGTTAAGCTTCAAAAAGGACTAGACATTTTCTTGCTCACCTTAATGCTCTGTTTTACCCGAATGGATTCTAAAATCCATAACTAATTCCATAATTGTCCGAATTGAGTGATTCCAATTGAAATTAGAAGTAAACATAAAACCCTAGCTTCAGTAGGAAATTGGGGGTTATTCGATTTGTATGTGCATCTTTAGGTCATATTGAACCTTTAAGCATGTAGTTGCAATTTGTGAATTTAGGGTGAATTGCTATGTTTGGTTATTGAATTTGATGTATGAATGTGTGTAGGAGTTGAAAGAGGTTGAATAGATCTTACTCAATAGGGGGAGTTTTCCTTGAGAAGGAGTTGAAGCCTTTTTGGAAAGTAATTATTAATATAATACATTTATATAGTGATTTTCAAGTAACTATAGTTGTTTGACTATATTTGGTTGGTTTACTTTTGGTATATGTTCAATTTATGATATATGATTTTAGCATACTTTTGGTATATGAATGGTATATTCTCTATTTATAATTATGTATATTGATGTTATGAATATGAGAATGTGTTGTGATGAATTGTGAACATTGGTACATGTATGTGCAAGACACCTGATATGGAATGATGATATATGAGATGTTGTGAGAATGATGAAAATTCATGCATAATGATTTATGTGAGAAATGTGAGGAATGTGAAGAAAATGTGTGAGTGTGGAGACTGAGCTGGGTAGAGAGCCTCCACTAAAAATGAACTGAGACTAAGCTGGGCAGAGAGTCTTAGATGTGACCATTAATGTGAGAAATATATAACGTGTGAGATTCTGAGACTGAGCTGAGCAGAGAATCTCAGAAATGACCACTTATAAAAGAAAAAGAAAAAAAAGAAAAGAAAAGAATAAAAGAATAATATATGAAAAAGAAAAAGTGAGCTTTGTGTGAAACGTGTGTTGAGAACTCCAGCTGGATACTAACTTGCATAAATATACATCTTTGCACTATATTTGCATACATATTGAATGTGAGGGTTGTTTGGTGATTTACTTGGAATGATGTAATTTGATGTATTGTGAAACCAACAAGTGATGTTGGGTGTTTGGATTATATTTTGTGGTATTTTGGATGTTGCACAGGTTATTGAACACAACCATGTGGCTTAAAACATGGCCGTGTGAGAGAGGTATTTGTATAGCGAAACAATGCCCAAAAAGTAGTACAACTCGGCACGCCATGCTGAGTCGAGTAAGACTCGACATGCTAGCCCGAGTCGACACCAACCCAAGCGAGTCGGGCATGACTTGGCACCAGGGCTCAAGTCGGCACCCGAGTTGGCTGTCATGACTCTGCACAAGGGCTTGAGTTGGCACCAACTCGAGCATGACTCGGCACCAAGGGCCGAGACAGCACCGAAGGCTACTGTTTCGACTTGGTACGCCAGCCCGAGTCGACACGTCTTCTATCCCTTATTGGCTTCTTTGGATTTTTTTGCACCGAACTTCTTTCTATTGCATTTCAATGAACTTCAAACATGAGATTAGCTTAATATCTATACTATTTTCTTCCAATTGATGAGTAGCAAGTTATTATATATAATTTCTTTAATTAGTTCATGAGGAGAACTATATGTATGCTTATCTTAATAATTGCTTATTGAGTCGCAAGCTCACTCTTTTGCAATTATAGTTTTCAGATTCTAGTTAGCCTAGCTTGAGGTGTTGCTTTGGTAGAAAGCTCAAAGTGTGTCCTTATTATGAGCTCAGGTGGGTCTTGGTGTTGACATATCCATCCACATGAGCATTTTAGCATTTCGGCATTTGGCATTTTGTAATAAGATTATCTTATTTTTAAATACATATGTAAAGTTGTTTATATTGTACAAACTTATATTTTTATATATAACTTATCTTTGAAGAAAATTTTTATTTATTCAAGTTTTGTTAGCAATTTACAACACGTGTATGTGGTACCTGGAGGGTGCTACATTTATGACCCTAACAATAAAGTCTAAAAATAAACATGCCAAATTCATCAAATCCTTTAATTAATTCTTGAAAACTTTGAAGAATTAGTGCTCAAAATAAAATATTTTGCGCACTCATCAGGATACTAGATCAATAAGTGATTTTCAATTGTAATCATTATTTACTAAATATATTTTCTTTATGTAGAAATTTTTACATTTCACCTATTTATAAATGCATTTAATATTTATATTTTCTGAATTTAAATGATATACCCTTTATTAGCTAATAACTAAAATATCTGAATGTATATTATTTAATTGCACTTTCTATGTAAAATAATTATTTTTTCTGAACTACTTTTACTTTGTAAAAGTATTTATATATTCTCTGAAAAAAGTTTTGTTGCATTAAAAAAGAATTAAATTTGTACCTATATAATTTGCCAAACTTATTTATATTTTATATAAAATTTGCTATACATCATATTTAAAAAAAAAAAAAAACAGGATGTTATGATTTTTTGTAATGATAAAAATTGGTTAACTTGTTATTATTTTTAAAATTTGACTTGGTTAAAAATTCTTTAAAAATTTAAGTACTTAAAAACATAAATAACAATTATATTTGAATCAAAATTATCCACATACTTCTCTCAAACACGCACGCACGCACACAAACGCACCCTTTATTCAAACTACTTTTTATTAGCTAATAATTAAAATATTTGAATGTATATTATTTAATTGCACTTTCTATGTAGACAAAATTATTTTTCTGAACTATTTTTCCTTTGTAAAAGTATATATATATATATATATATATATATATATAAAGTTTTGTTGTATTAAAAAAGAATTAAATTTGTACCAATATAATTAGTCAAACTTAATTATTTATATTATATATAAAAGTTGCTATACAGCATATGTTGGGGAAAAAACAGAATTTTATGATTTTTTAATGATAACAAGCGGTTAAATTTTTATATAATTTTTAAAATTTGACTTCGTTAAAAAATTCTTCAAAAATTTAAGTACTAAGAAAACTTAAATAACACTTATATTTGAATCAAAATTATCTACATATTTTTCCCAAATAAATA
>CATIWO010162809.1:0-13717 GCA_949673435.1 Macaranga tanarius
AAATATGACTACTAACAAAGGGGCAACATTCATAAAACCACACCTGGAATGCATAAGGCAATCCATTCAACCGATAAAAGTACCCTGATTGTAACTTCTTTTCCTTCCCAACCAATTTTCCCTTTAATGATTCCATGGTGAAATCATAAACATCTTTACCCCAAGGGTATGTATCATAACAACCATTATCAACTATGTTCAAAATCTTCCTAGAAACCATCTTATCAATTGGAGAAGAAAATAATAACATCTCAATAAAATAAAGAACGACAATCTTAATACAATCTTCATCGTTGTCCCAACGTTTTGTAAAAAAATACTCCTGCACAGACTGTTTATTAATCTTCTTCAAACCACCAAAGTATTTATCGAGAAGATTATTCTTCTCAGAATAAATACCCACATTCCTAGCATCAAGTACACAATTCAAACCACCAACAAGTGCAAATTCCTCTATACCAAACTTTAACTTCTTTCCACACACTTCAAACCAACACTCAAAAATATTAGCCTGCTTCAACTCCCTCAATAACAAAGAGTGAATCAATTGACACTGAACCTCAAACTTAGGCATATCAAGAAAATATCCAAAACATGTAGATTGAAACAAACAAAACTGATTTTCATTCAAAAATTTTTTTAACTGCATAATCACATCAAAACTTAAAGAACACCCAACCTTAGCAACAAAATAATCATTCGGATTAATCAATAGTTGTCAATCCTACCAAAAAAAAACAATTAAAGCCTAAAAAAACAGAAGCAACCAATAATATTCGAATCATATTCAAAACCACAAAACATACCTTCGTAGCACCCTTTTCGAATCAGTTGGCTCCTCAATTTGAATTTTCAATTTCTTCACTGCTCTCTTGTCCTCTACCGCCACTTCTTCAACCGAATCCCTTTTTTTATTCTAGGAGAACGAATGGCTTTAGAAGCTCCTTCCTTCTTTTTATCCTTCTTTGTACTCGTACACACTGATTTCTTTACTATTGCAACTCTATATGATTTTCTCCTTCAAATTAGGTATTAATTTGACTAACAATGAAGCAACAAATTAAATAGAACCCAGAAACCGTTCAATGTTACCAAACAATTAACCGCACAAAAGAAGGTGGAAGAAGAACGTGGAAAAAAGGTGTGGTAGAAGGTGGGGTAGAATGTGGGGAAGACGATGGGAAGAAAAGAAAGATGAGGAAAAAAATGCAGCCAAATAAGTCAAAACAAAAAGATGCAAAAGTGAAAGACAAAATAAAAAAAAAAAGGCAAACTTGAAAAGGAAAAGGACACGCGCGTAAATAACAAAAATGGGAAGGGCATTTACTGTTAATGACTTCTAAAAGGGCTCTAGTTCTGTAATTTTCTCTTAATATAATGACACCTTACTCAACTTAATGAATAAACTTTTATTTTAATCCTCTATGATTTTATTTACCCGTGTCCTCACCTTTTTATTTTAGCTAACTCCTAATTGAGTCCTCCAGCAAATTTTTTTCTAATTATTAAGAAATATATCATCTTTAATGCCATAATAAATTACCTTGAGTATAAATCATGAATAAGCTCTCTCACTTCGGGTACCAACTCCAAGAAATTATGAAAGCTTAGATTGTCTATAACAGAAGCTTAATTGAAGTAGCCTAAACTAAGAAGGTTGATCAGTGATAATAATCTTTTCTAATTATCCCAACATGCATATACACACACTGGATTATACAAATCATATATAATTTTTGAATTAGCCTAAAACATCTAACCCTGATGGTTCCAAATCATCTATTTTAAACTATCTTCAAAAGGAAAATTAAAAAGGAAAAATTAAATGAGTTGAAAAAAGGGTGGAAAAAGATACAAGGAACAGGCCTTTAAAACCCTATCCTATGCCGAAGCCACAGTTGATGCCAAAACCTTAAGTTGAAATTGAAATAAAAATTAAGAAATTTCCAATTAAAATCCACAACAAATTATGAGGAGATGGAATGATCTATTGCATATACAATACCAAATTCAATACCAGCGCCGTTGAAATTAGTAAGCAATATTTCTATCACCCTTGAAATAGATCCTTTCAAGCTGTGTAAGCAACTCGGTACAAAAGATAGCAGCAGAGGAAAAGGAAGTTAGCAGAAAAAGGGAAAACGAACATAGCAATCAAACTAGAGCTATCCGTACGCCTCACACAAAAGAATTGAGATTGCTTTCTCTTTTTTTAGTAAATGAAGAAGAAGATGATAAATTATTAATCTGAATCTAAAAATGTTGTGAAATAAGAGAAGACGTGGGATAAAATTTATTTCTTAATAGGAAGAACCTGCTTTCTCTTTAACTGGTGGAAAACAAATAGATTCTTTAATTTGTAGATTTTTAATCAATGGTTATAAATTATAATACCCCTTCCCAACATACCTCAATTAGAATACCCATTTGATGATAGTACGAATAAAAAGAGATATTACCTAAAGACTATCAGAAGAATCTCTTAACAACAAATATTAGAAAATGTTATTTCTATAAAATGATAGTAGCAACTTAAATATTAATAAATTATAAACAACGATATCTCCAATGATAATAATTTGATGGCAAGAGGCATACTAAAGATATAACATAACATATATTTATATAAATATCAGTACAATGGTGATCTATCACCAAACATCTACTAAGTATATATATACAAGGAGAGTACTGATTATTATACAATTGATTTCAAAATGAATAATATCGTAAGCTCTAATAACCCTCTCTTAAATTCTCGAGATCTTCGTCTTAGGATAACTGTACCTCTATGATCAGCACCACCCAAGCCTAGGCTTAGCTATCAAATACCCAACTCTGACACCAAAAAGATTCATCATAGTACTAAGGGTGTAGCCTGGCATCATAGCAAAAAGACTAAAAAGTATCTTTATGCTCTCCAGCATCACACCCAAGTTAAAGTGACCTGTATATTGGTGGTGGTCTCATAGAAAACCCTGAAAGTGGTGTATATGTTGTCTAGGCACTCCTCCCTAATGGTAGACATATGGAAAGAAGCTTCTATAGGCTCCATTGAAACTCGAAAGTTTAATTCACCATCCTCATCATGACACACTATATACTTTACCAAGGTCTCCGCCTCTATAACCTCATAGGTCATCGTGGTCCACTACACTGTCATATCTCCCAAGTCTTACTACACAGACACTATATACCCATACTGGAAATAATTTTATATATAAAGGAGTATAACTAATTTCATAAACAAATTACCCATTGAGTGAAAAAGAACTAACAATAAAATTTGAAATAACAATATATATATATATATACACACACACACACACACATATACATATATGAATAAAATGTATGCATTTTTATTTCCATATTGCATTATCAACTTACAATAATTCAATTCCATTATTGTTTGGAATATGTCATTTGCTTTGGTTTAATTCAATATTTTCTCAATTTGATGTAACATTAAACATGATTTTAGTCTCTGCACTGAAGCTTAAGAGTTTATCCACATTGTTCTATATATTTGTAATTTGATTTTATATAATTTTGATAAACATGTTCTATTTAACCCATTTTGAGTAAATCATAGCAGTTCTAGTGTTTATGTGTATCTATACATGTTTCTGGTTGAGTTAAGTTCCAAAGTTTACATTTAACTCCATTTAATTTCAGAATCTGGTCACAAAGGCGCCTCCTCAGTATTGAGGCGTCACCTTAGTGCCACTGAGGCACCTTCTTAGTACTAAGATGTTGCCTTAGCACTGTGATACCTCCTCCACTTACTGAGGTGCCACCAGATCATTCAGGCATTGCCCGGAATGCATCATAGAAGTGTACTACACTTGAAAATAATAGAACTATAACCAAAAAATCCAAGTTTTTATCACCAATTACTTCATAAAACCTCATAAATACATATTTTAACCATTCTAGCACATTTGTAACTTAATAATATATGCATTACACATTAAACTCATAAAATATAACAACATTTAAATCTTCAAAATTTGAATTCAAATCAAGAAGACAAACTAGAAATAAGTCCACTCACCAGATTTCAGTACTTGTTTCTTTAAATTCTTGAACGTAGAAAACCCTAGCTACAGTAACCTTCTTCTTCTTCAAAAATGGCAACTCTCTCTTCTCTTCTTCTTCCTCTACATTAAAACGCAACTTCTTTCTTTTTTTATATATCCTTTAAGTTTTAACAAATCACTCATAAATCCTTATACAATATTTTTCTTTCAATTTTGTCCTTGATCACTTTTAATTACATCCAAATTTCTTAAACTTGATTTTATTCTCATTAAATCTTCTGAATCAATTTCATCCAAAAATAGTACTTAATTATATTTAATTAATTCTTAAATTTTATGAAATTCCATTTACCTAGTTTTGAGAACATAAATGTTACATAAATAGATTCTATAAATCCAACGGCTATTATACTTGATGACTCCATGTCATCATGACACCAAAGAAAAAAGCTTCGTTGGAATTAGGAAAATTTATAGATATAACAAAACATGGAGAATCTTTGGTGTTGACAATAAAAATACGGTAGTTATTTTTATATACAAATAACAACCTGACAAAAACTTCACAATAACTACCACCAACAACAACTATAAATCATACAATAACAACAACAATCTAAAAAACAATCATAAAACAACAATAACAACCGAAGAATAACCTGATAACAACCATCTACCAATAAAAAAAATAAGGAATAAGTACAAAAAAGTACCTTATGGTTTAGCACTTTTTCACTTTTGGCCTTTTGGTTTTCTTTGTGACACTTCAGTACCTTGTAATATCTACCATTAGCAAATTTGAGCCAACTCACTAACACTGTTAATTGTGATAATATGGTTGCTGACATTAGCATCCACGTCGGCATTTATGTCAGCATGCAATGTCCATATTGGCACGTTGGCATCCACATCGGCATCCACATCAACACGTCGGTATCTACATCAATGTTCATGTCATCAGAGTTAACAGTGTTAGTGAGTTTAGCCTAAATTTACTAACAGTAAATATCACAAGGTACTGAAATGTCACGAAAAAACCATATGGTCAAAAGTGAAAAAACGCTAAACCACATGGTACTTTTTTTGTATTTGTCCCAAAAAATAAATAATATTAAAACAATCTCACAATAACCCTTTAACAACTAGAAAACAACATCAACCTAAAAAATAAAAAAAATAACAATTCAACAATCAAAAAATAATAAATAACTACAAAATAACCTCACAAAAATTAGAAAACAACCATAAAATAACAAAAACAACCTATTAACAATATGACGACAATCTTCAGCAACCTAAAAATAACAAATAACATCAAAACAATCGTACAACAACCCTTCAACAACTATAAAATAGCAAAAATAACCCAACAACAACCCTTTAGCAACCAAAAAGAAAAACAAATAATATCATAATACACACATTCACCAAATCAACAAGAACTCATGAATTGGTAAAAATTCATTAACACCCATAACATTAGAAATACAACTCCAAAAATAAAATAAAATAAAAATAGAATCTAAAAATCACCCAAGTATCAAGAATTAAAAAGAATGAAATTTGATATCTACCCATTTTTGTGACCTATTGAAGAAGAAGAAGAAGAAAAAAGATGCAACCACGAGACTTGTAGGCAAAAATTAATATGCATGAGCTTTCTTTTTTAATTTTTTTTACTTTGTTCTAATTTTTTAAAATTTCAGCTAGTGAAAAATTTATTATTAGTGGGGTTAATTTTACAAATCTTATTATAGTTAGTAATGGATTTAGAAGAAGATAGAAAGATAGTGATAAATTTAGGAGACGTTAAGAAGAAAATGAAGAGAGGAAGAAAAAGAACGTAAAACTGAAAAGAAAAAAGAAAAAACATCGTAAATTTAAAACATCATAGGGTAGTGTTGATAAAAAAAGCCACCATAAATTTGAAAGTTTTTGGTTAAATTATGTTTTTTTTTATGATATTTTACCTTAAAATTATTGTCTTTCATTGAGTGCTTGAACTTTTATTTTTTTAGTTTTTATACTCTTACATTAACATTTGTTAAATTTGATTTATTTTTCCGTGAAATTATTTTCATGTCGTATTAATTTATACTAATATTCAGGCTAAAATCATCTTGAAATCCTTGAAATGTATAGGTGTTTAATAAATTATTGTAGTTATTTTGAGTCATTGAATTTTTATTTTTTCTAATTTTTATGTTTTAGTAGATGTTTATAAAGTGCATTTAAATAAAAATGAAGTGTAACACAACTATTTAATGAAATATATAGTATGTATACTATAAAGAATGGAAAAATTAAAGAATATTCCATTTCATCCATGTTTTCTTTCTTTAAAGCTAGGTTTTTTTAGTTTGAAATTTTTTTGCAGTTGCAGGCACTATACATTTGGGTGCCAGTAGCAGCAACTTTCATCTCTTTTTTCTCATCAATTTCTAAAAGGTCATCCCTCTAAGGGTAAATCTCTCTCAAATCTATCAACCATTGTCTTTCATCTCGAAGCTTTTTCACTACAATGTAAGAACTCTTTCCTCTCTCTCAGAACCTTCTTCCCCCTTATGAAAAACTACTGCTTAGCTGAAGAGTTTTACAGTTGTTGACACTTAATAATTAGTGCCAACATCAATATTTTTCATTTTCACGTCATCTTTAAATCGTGGTTTTTTCCTTTTACTTCTCATGATATAAAATTCACTAAATTACTATAATGGGACTTATTAGACTAAGCTTTTATCTTTTATATAGATTACATTTCTATCTGAAACATCAACGGCAAAAAAAGTAGTGCAATAAAGACATGGAGTAGTTAGGGTTTCTCTTTTAAATAAAATATTTTAAGTTTTTAGGTTAAACTATAGGTTAGGCTATGGATCTTGTAATTGGTTTCTTTGAGAATGTTATTAGGCGGCCTACAAAATGGCTTTATAAGCCTAGTTTATTGTGATAGCTTGAAAAATATTATGACATACTTTCACATGATGTGTACAATTATTAATTTTATGAATGAAATTATCTTCCTTTTGGCAAAAAAAAATATGTATACTATTATTAGAAAATAAATAGTTTACACAAGGTATATGAAATGACGTTTCAAAGAAACTAACTTTAAAGCTACGATTGTAGGGAAAGAAAGAGTGATGCAAATGACAATACAAGCTAGTAAATGATGTTTCAACACAAATTTTAAAAATCACTAAAGTATAGTAATTATAAACAGTACACATCACCAAATCCTAATCATTAACCTTATATAGACCATCTCTTTCTTAATCACGGTCTACATTATTTTATTAAATAGTTGCATTACACAATGTTTACTAATACATATTTTATAAATATCTAGTAAAAATATAACAATTAAAAATTTAAGAACTTATCAAAAAATTTTAAAAATTCAAGAACCTCAAAATGGTTTTGTATTAATAGAAATTGATATGTCATGTAAACAAATTGACAAAAATTTAGTTTAAATTTAATAGATGTTAACATAAGGATATAAAAATTAGAAAAATAAAAGTTCTGGGAATCAACTAGAGCTAAAAATTCAATAAGACCTATTGAATGAAAATTAAAAAGCTTTAAAACCGCAAGATGGTTTGAGCTGTTTAAAAATTATATATTGTTTAAATTATAAGTTGTTCATCTTGCTTTAACATTGTATATTAGTAATTAAATTACTATACAAATTTTTAAGATATTTGAAGTTTTGTTTGAGATAGTCCATTTTGTAGTAAGATATTTAAAGTTTTATTTTGATAATGTGATTATTTTTTTTATATATGTGAACTATTATATATATGTCTATATATATACCCATATTCATGGAAATATTATTAGCATCATCTACTATATGTATATTAACAAAATGGAGAACAACATGCAATAATTCGGTAATTAATTGTCTATAATCCTCAATAAGCAGATAAGTTGGTGATTGTAAGATTAATTTTCACCTTCTTTAGATTATTAACTAGCATTAGGGAATCAATTTTAGTAACCATATGAGATATATTCTTCTCATTCAACCAACTCAATGCCTTTTGCAGCCTAATGACTTCAACTTTAAATATTTTCATATTAACCCTAAAAAAGTGTGGATCTTATTGCAACAAACCAGCCAAAATGATCACGTTCACAACATCTATGTTTACCTTTATCCAACCAATAAAAGAGCTAGACCATTTTTACTTTGTTAAGTTTGTGGGGTTTTGAGCCATATGATGATGTCTTGCAATGACTTAGCATCTCTTTACTAATAAAACATAGACATGACTAAATTGAAAATAATGATGTCTAACTTCTTTTTATTATTCTAAACAAGATTATTGTGATGTTACCATAAACTCTAACAAATCATAACAATAAATGCAATAATATTTATATTACATCATTGCATGATCGTATCCAACTATAAAAAAGGTTAGCAG
Source organism: Macaranga tanarius (assembly GCA_949673435.1). Classification (NCBI taxonomy): domain Eukaryota; kingdom Viridiplantae; phylum Streptophyta; class Magnoliopsida; order Malpighiales; family Euphorbiaceae; genus Macaranga; species Macaranga tanarius. Next base: position 8,477 of record CATIWO010162809.1, read on the forward strand.
TCTTTATGAATCTCCTAACTAATGATAATAACTAAATAAAAGGGCAAGTAACCAAAGCTTGGGAAATTGATTCTTTTACATGTCAACAGATAGGGCAACTAGTATTAGTAAGGACTTATTTCTAGGCTAATAACAATTTAATTAGAAGGTAAACTATTATAACCCTCCATAATGGATTCTTAACCTTTAGAGGAATTTTAAGGTTATATAATTTCTTCTAAAAAAGCAAATTATAAGACAACACATCCAAATTATTATCTAGGATACAGTAGCCACTCTTTACTATGGAAATACACTTTCTGTCATACAACCATTGCCAAATGTCCTTTTAACTCAGTGGAATCTTGAAAATGAGCTCTTTGTCCCTTTGTTTAAACACCTCCTAGATCTTCCTTTTAACCTTGTCCTATCTTCAATCATAATTTTTAAGATTATTCTTATTACATAATCCTTCTAAGATTAGATGAGATATATGGATTATGACCATTAGGGAGCCAAGGATTAGTCCTTACCATAATACGCTTCCTATCTTTCACTCTATAATAACTACCATTCTTAATAATTTCTTACGAGGTTAGAATGTTTGTCTGTACAAAGTTAGGATTAATTCTTAATTTTGCCTCCAGATGATTGCTAGATTAAAAATACCTTACTTTAAACACATATTTTTATAATAATAAAGGTTCAGTAAGAAGATACCAACCCTATCGCCCTAACATAACATAACCAAAGTCATGAATCTCATGCAATCCAAGTCCATATAGAATTTTAGACAAATAAAATTTGTCTCATTCCTTCTAGTGTATACTTCTTAAACCATCTTTTTTCGATCCCATAAAAAAATTCATTATATATTCTAGTTCTTTATAAAGTTCAAGTGCTAAGAGAAACACATTCATATCATAGTGTATAGAGCTTATGTTACTATTTTCAACAATATTTTTCCTTGCTCTAGATAGAAATTTTTTTATTCTAACTATTAATTCTATGTCATAATTTATCTTTAAGAAAATATAGAATTTCATGCTTATTTCTCCTAATTAAAAAAAGGTAGCCCTAAATAGGTACCATTATTATTAGTTTCATGCAGTAATTGTCTATTTATGATAGTTATATTAGTGCTAAAAAGGGCTAATAGTTTTGCAAAATTTATTATTTGGCTAGATGTCAACTTATAGGCATTGAGAATAGGCATTACATCCGTAGCCACTTGTACTTGCATAAATTTATCACTTTACCCACTGTACTTCTAATATTGCTAAATTAGCACCTCAACTTATTAATAGCCTATTATATAAATACATGTTATAATATTTAATCACTTGTACTTGTATGAATTTACCACTTTACCCCTTGTACTTGCATGAATTTACCACTTTGCTATTATATGTATGTTGATATGTCATCCTATGTGTCTTACCAACAGTGTAACATATGTGTTTATATAATAAGCTATAGACAAGTTGAGGTGTTAATTTAGCAAACTTGGAAGTATATAGGGTAAAGTGACAAATTTGTACATGTACTAGTGGCTATATATGTAATATACCTTGAGAATGTCACTAACTTATTAACATTCACATATGTTTTCCTTACATAAAAAGTAACAATCATCTATAAAGAATAAATGTGAGATAGTCAACGCATTTCTAGTAACACAACAAACCATAGATAAGGCCTATCCCCTCTCAAGATCTTAATATAGTATATAGTCCATCTACACACTGTGAAGGTAAGTCTCTTTATTGTAATCCTTGTCTCTCTTATCAAAGGTAGATTACATAGCTTAACCCATAAAGGACAATTAATGATTTAATACAACCTCTAAGGGTTGTTCATCACCTTTTATCTCCCTTAGAACAATACATTGTCTATCATAATGCCATGGGTTATCCTAAAATATTCACCTCTTTTTAGACTTAGAGGCAAATTCATATACGAAAACATAGGGCAAAGGTGCATTTTCAACCCTAATGTTCATACAGAGGAGCACATTTGCCCCTTACATTTTTAGACCATTTAAACATATAAATAAGTATTTTATGTGTTTTTAGCCCCTTTGATAATAGTAGAGAGAAAAAGACATTAACACTATTTATTAAAGTGCTTACATTGATGTCAATTTGTCAAAAGAGTCATTATATATACCTTCACTCCTTTACACTTCACACTTTAGCTATTATTACATTGTCTCCTTCCTTGCCCACCCTTTCTCCCTTTTACTCTCTATCCCTACTTCTATATATCTTCATTCCACTTTTTTTTTTTTTCTTCTCATCTCTCACCTAATTTATATATATATATATATAATATTTAAACACACCCACAGAGACCATTACACAAATTAAAGAACTCTTAGGCTCCATTTATTTGAGAAAAATATTCTTCTGAAAAATATTTTCTCTTATTTTCTAGTGTTTGGGTTACCAAAAAAAATAAGTTAAAGGAAAATAAGCTATTCGTGAAAGAAAAATAACTTAAAAATATATGAAAATAACTTCCCATTCTAAGAACGGGAAATTATTTTCCAACGTTTAAATACTTATCAAATATAGAAAAAGAGAAAAAAATCAAATATAATGTTACAATTTCTATGTAATATTGTATTATTTAGGAAAAAACATCTATTATAAATCAAATACTATAAATACTTTTCGACTATTTTTCTAATGTTGCAACCAAACATCAAAAAATACTATTTTTTTTGGAAAATATTTTCTCTAAAAAATATTCTTCAGAGATAAAATATTTTTCTTGAAACAAATAGTGCCTTAAAGAACAATATACTTTTCTTGTTTTTGACTTCTCCTTATTTCAATTCTTTTTTAAAAACATTTGAGAAATTGATTCTTTGGTTTTGTTTGCATGAATTAATGGAGCTTCAACTAGATCTTGCTCAGACTACTACAAGGCTTTTGAGGCTTTAAACATCCTTATTGATGTAACTACTCAACGTCATGAATTCTTACAAGCTTGTTCTATTCAATTTCACATTGGATATTCTCATTAACACTCTCATTCTGTTCCTCACATTGTGTAGAGGCCACCTCCTTCAAATCAAATTAAGATAAAATTTGATATTGATGTTTATAAATGATTAAAAGTAAAGAATTCACAAGGTAAGGTGGTTTTTTAGTTTTGCAGGCAAATTCCTTTTTAAGTTAATCCTTTGATTCTAGAGGGTATGGCTCTAAGTAGGGGTGTAATCGAGCCGAATTGAGCCGAATTGAGTTGAGCTCAACTCTCAAACTTGAAGTTCAAACTCAATTTGAACTCAATTGAGCTTTCTTTCTTGAAGCTCGAGCTCAACTTAATTAAATAATTCATATACTTAAACTCAACTCAGCTCGACTCGATTAATTATATAAAAATTTTAAAATATATATTTTTTTGAATATTCAAACTCGACTTGAGTTTGAAACTTGACTTGATTCGATAAGATATTTTAAAATAAAAGGGTAAAATGGTAAATATACACAAACTCAATTAGGCTCGCAAGCCTATCGAGTCAAATATTTATGAGTTTGAGCTCGACTCGACAACTTACTGGAGTAGCTCAAGCTCAACTTGATAATAATAGAGTCGATTTCAAGTCAATCCCAAGTAGTTCGTGAGTCAACTTGACTCGGTTATACCCCTAGCTCTAAGACAATATATGATTCTAGCCTTACATTTTAAGTCTGCTAACATTATCTTTGAGGGAGATGCTAAAATTATCATTGATGCAGCCAATGGATTAATTATTTCTAATGCTTTTATTGCTAGTCTAATTTTAGATTTGGGTCTACAACTAGCGGCAAATAATGACGGTCTAGCAACAACATCAACAGTTGCAGTGTCGACGGCGATGACAAGAACAAGAGCAATAAACATAGCTTTTGTGTCACATTCAATGAGTTTAGAATATGTAAAGACAAACCCGGCCTCGGGCGTTGCCTCTTTTTCTTTGGAATAATCAATCAAATGATGAAGGCAATGATAACCGTAATAAAGATTGTGAAAAACACTTTGCCTTCAACAAGGACTTACTTTACTATACTATATTCTTTTTTATGCCTTTTAACTTCAACAACTTCTCTAGTGCAATTCTTGAAAAGTTTATAATTTTGTTCATTTTATTAAAGCAAATTTCAAGAAGATGGCAATGATGGTATACTGGGGTGGCCGCCAATCAAGTACCAAAGGACTCGTGGTTTATGAAGTTTGAAAAAGTAATAAAAGGAGTGAAACTTTATATAACTGGTCTTTTGACTAATTGACATACACGTAAACACTTAACAAACAATGTTAATTCCTTTTTCTCTTACTGTTATCATAGGGGCCAAAACACACAGAAAATACTTATTTATGTGTTTAAATTGTCCAAAAAATATAACAGGCAAATGTGCTCCTCGGTAAAAATATTAGGGGTGAAAATGTACCTTTGCCCCCAAAATATGAGAACCACCTCTTGTAACTTAAAATCCTTATTCACCTTTCATGCACCCTGTATAGCACCAAACAAAGTATTCAAATTAAATGAAAAAGGTTTTCTTATTAAAACACGCCTACCACACGTCGCTCATACTTATTCTCCTCACTTTGATTAATGCTAAATCTCAAATAAATTTTCTCCCCTTCATCCTTGGTTAATGAGAAATTCTCAAAAAGACTTTCCAGTTTCCAATTCTTATGTCATGGTATGAAACAAGCACCCTAAAAAGACAAGAAGAAATATAAAAAAGATGAATAAAACCAAAATCAAAGCAACACAAACTTTACAAGGAAATTAGAAACCTAACCCTAACCCTAAAGAAAAAGGATTAGGTAGAGAGAAAAACTCTAGAAGAAAAAATCATTCTTACACATATTCAATGAATTGGAATTAACAACTAGGGTTGAGCACGAGACAGAGAAAAAACCGAATCGAACTGAAAATTCAAACCGATAGACAAAAAACCGTATTGGAACCGATTAATTTTAACCTCGAACCGAATGAAACCAGACCATTTTACTAATCTGGTACGGTACTGGAGATTTGTTAAAAACTGTACTAGAACTGAACCGAAACCGTACCGAACCGAAAACCGAATATAATACCGGATATTATATGAATCAATAATATATATATATATATATATATATATATATATATATATATATATATATATATATATATTATTAACAAAATTAAAATTATTAATTTCATTATTATTACTATTATAACAAATATTTAAATTACTTAAAATAAAATATTATTCA
>CATIWO010162811.1:0-15249 GCA_949673435.1 Macaranga tanarius
GAATAATTTTCTATATAATTTAGAGAAGTTACTTTAATAAAATAAATATGAAATTCAACTATATACAATAATTAGTTCTCAAATATTTTTCAAATTAATTAATAATTGTTAATAGTTAAATAGAAAATAAGTATATAAAGTTTTACCTCAAAGTGTTTAAAAAAAATTGAGCCTACAAATGAATTATGAATTTTTTATTTATTTATTATCTCTAAATATAAAAATTAGTGACAATGAATTAGTCACCTCTTGTCAAAATTAATGAGTGATAAAATATCATATTTGATGATTGCCAAACCCTTCAATACCTGCAAGCACAAGAAAACCCTATAGTGAACCTGGGATCTTCGATCCATAGGGTCTCCGATGCCTAAGTTAGAAGAGTTTATTTAAGGTGATCGATATAAAAGAAATATAAGCCTTTATATAGGCACAAGAGACATACCTAGTTTTATGCTAATTAGGACTCTTTTGATACTTCTTATTCTGTGATTGATCATTGTCTTTGTTGAATACGAATTGTCTTTAGGGGCAAGATTTCTAATTAGGACTCGTTATGGGCTTGAGCCAATTCTGAAACTATCAGATTTCCCCCCCGTAGTATCGAATATTTATGTTCGACGAAATTGTGACTCTTTACTTGAAACATCTCCTAACCCAAAACTACAAATGTTGAAGCACTCGTTCTTTAGGAATATTCTTGCAAAATCCTAACTACTCGTTCAATTTTTTCCAAGTAAATACTGATCGTCGAAGGTTCGTTCACTACTTACGAGTGTCCAATACTTCATTCGATATCTCATTCGATACTCCAGCATTCTTACAAACTCCTACCAAACATTCGTGTAATCAATTGATAGTTTTAATTGAAGGCTCATTCCTGAAATACCTATTATGTCCATTTAGAATGACTTCATCCACGTGTCTTCACATCCTCGATAATAGATATGACTTTTTATCTGCCATCGCTTCAATTTTCGATAACCGATAAGACTTTTCAGTACCTCCCGCATCTTTTCGCTTCCCAAAGCATCGATTCTTTTTTACTTATCTCAAGCGTGCCCTCTGTTTTGCTTAAAATAAAAGTTCACCATTATTAAGGGTATTTAAGGAACAAGAAAATATTCCTTTTGGCTATATATTCATCTGCTATCACTATCCATCCCACTTTAATTTTCTTTTTCGGATTTCATTTTTGCTTTTTGCTGTTAACACACTATTAGTAGGAGTCAGCAGCATTCCTTGCCCAAACCGAGGTCAATTCTCCTCTTCTCCTCTTTATTGTTTTGATCTTTCAATTTTATTTATATAGAGTATTTAAGAAATGGCCCCTAGACAACCACTAGATGCTTCTAAATTTTCTCCACATATTTCTAAAGGATTTATTCGCTAGATTAAGGTAGCATTTAAAATTCCTGCCCCTTTTAAATTATTCCAAGCTCGAGATAGTTTTAGAGCCCACCAAAACCTTAATAAAGAAGGCAAAAATACTAGGCTAGTTATCTATGTAGACCAATTAAAGGGTGGTTTTAGGTTTCCCCTCGACCCATTTATAAAATGATTTTTCTAAGCCTACGCGATAACCCCTGGCCAACTTCATCCGAATGGTTATCGATTCCTTACAGCCTTTTATGAGCTAATTCATTCGCGAGGCCACAAACCCTCAATCTTTATGCACAAATACTTTTTTAACCTAATAAAAAAGAAGGGTGATGTGACCTTCTCCCTTTCTGATGTAGCTAATTTTAGCATGTTAGGCAAACTAGCTGATATTAACCGATCTCAAAGGAATCAATTTTTTATCATTGAATATGAAACAGACTTTCAAAATATCCCTACCATATGGGCGAACAAAGCCACTTATATTAAATGATCCACTGCATCTATCGAAGATGATCTTCCTTTTCTTCACGAACTCCTCGCTCAGTGTAATACTGTAGGAGCTTCCGCAGATTTCTATATTAAGAGATTCATATATAGACATGGGCATCCTAAGGATGCCGGTCTCTACGAAGTGAAAGGTGGTATTCCTAAATTTAAAGGTATTTTTCTAACTTAAACTTTTTCCTTTTTGTAGATGGCTTATTTACTTGATGATTTTATGGAGGGACTTTGCGATTATGTAGATGAAACTCTAGCAGTTGAAGATGTAAATGCTCATCCTTTATGTATTAAAGATTATGAAGTGGAGTCCTCTCCCAAGGAAAAAGATAATGAACTGACTGAAAAATAAGAAGGTGAAAGACCTAGGGGTTCAGATGATACATACGAACCTGTGTCAAAGAGAAGTGAGATTCTTATTAAAAGGCCGAGTCTAGAGGGATGCCCTGATCCCATTCCTTGGTTGGAGAAAAAGGTTGAGCACCCCAGTATCAATTCTTCAGCTATTCATGATCATCTATCTGAATGCCTGAGATTAAAGAGTGACATGGTTAAATGGGATGGCATGGATGAGGTCGACCTCCAACGTCAAATGTTTTTTAGTCTTTTTAAGGTATTTCTATCTTACAAAATCTGTTTCTTCGTCTAAAAATTTCTCGCTTTCACTCTTTTTTTTAGGTTGCTCAATGACTTCTGAAAATAGACAATGTTCGCTATATTCATAAGAGCGAGTGCAATTTAAGAGATAAAAAATCAACGAACTCAAAATTGAACAAGAAAGTGAGCTACATTCAATGAAGGAAGCGTTTGATACACTCTGGGCTGAAAAAGCCAGTGCTTTATCAAGTTTGGAGATGGAAAAGAAAGAAAATGAAGGGCTGCAGGCTTCAGTGCTTGATTTGAATAAGAGAGTTGCTAATTTAGAGAAAGAAAATCGGTAACTCTTTGCTAATCATTAGAGTGATAAAAAACAATTTCAAGAATTTACGACAAGCTTTGTTCAAGCATTGAAGACTGAGACTCAATGAATTTTGTCAATGCAGCATCCTGATCTTGACTTCACTCCAATTAATAAGATTACTTTTCGAGAGCTTGGTGAAATCGTTAAAAGAGAATTAACTGCTTCGATCAGCTAACCAACAGCTCCTGTTCCGCCCATTGATGGATCTTTCATACCTTCATCTTCTGAAGTGGAGAAATCGGTTGTGCCTTCGGATGATGTCGTGCTTGCTCTTCCTTCTCAGAGAGAAAATTAACTGTAGTATCTTTTGAAAGATTTTGATGAACTTTTTATAATCGTACTTTGATCATTAATAAAAAGATGTTTCCTTTGAAATCTTTTTGTATGAATGCTATATGGATTCTTGTATTTGTAAGTGTGATCTTTTATCCGAACATTGATAAGTGTTATTAATTTTACCTATGTTTAGCTTCGAGTACTCAAATCTGTTTGAGTTTTTATTTGTGAAAGATAGTGTACACCAAGTGCTTTTATGAAGCTTTATTTTAAACCTAAGTGTACCATGGCATTAGAGCTCTCTTGAAGCTTTTTATGAGAGTTCATTACTACATTAATGCTCTCTTGGAGCTTTTTAGAAATGTAACATAACACTAGTGCTCTCTTGGATCTTTTATTGAATAGAAGTGTAACACGACACTAGTGCTCTCTTGGAGCTTTTATTAAATAGAAGTATAACACAACACTAATGCTCTCTTGGAGCTTCTGAATGACATTACAAGTCATAGGCTCATAGCCTAATTATACCTATCTTATTGGTAATATTTTCTTAGGCTTTCAACATTCTACTATCTAAGAACATCTTTTCCATTCATATTTTGAAGCCTATAGGCTCCTTTAGTAGTTGTTTCAACAACTTTTTATGGGCCTTCCTAATTTGGTCCCAGCTTTTCTGTTCTAGCATTCCTTTTTCCAATCTTAACCTTTCATAGGACTAGATCTCCGATATTGAATGTTTGAGTTCATACTCGATTATTATGATACCGAGCTACTTGTTGGCGCCTTACTTCTGCTAACACTGATGCTTGCTCCCTTTGTTCTTCTAATATGTCTAGGAAAAGTTGGGGAATTGCATTTATTTTCCAAGTTCTCGAAGTTCTTAAAAACACTTAAAGATAGGGATCCAATTTCAATCGGAATTACAACATTTATTCCGTATGCTAATCGAAAAGGTGATTCTTCTGTTGAACTTCTTAGGGTTGTTCAGTATGCCCAAATGACATTATAAAATTCATCCACCCAATTGCCTTTTTTCTCACTAAGGCGTTTCTTGATCCCCTACAAAATAATCCGATTGGTTACCTCCGCTTGACCATTGGTTCGCGGATGCATTACCGAAGTGAACTGTAGCTTTATATGGAGATCTGAGCAAACTATTTAAACTTTTCATTGTCAAATTACTTTTCGTTATCTGTGATGAGAGTATGAGGAATGCCAAATCTGCATACCACCTTTTTCCAAAAGAAATTATGAATTTTGGCCTCCATTATTGTAGGAATGGCTTCTACCTCGATCCACTTTGTAAAATGATCTATGGCTACAATGAGGAACTTCCTTTGTCCCGATGCTAGTAGAAAAGGTCCAAGTATGCCCATTCCCCATAAAGCGAAAGACCATGGACTTCCTATGGGACTTTGGATGTGAGTCGGCAAGTATGATAGCTGAGAGTGTTTCTGACACCTATCACACTGTTGTACAAGCCTTTGTGCATCTTATGACATGGTAGGACAATAATACCCCTACAAAAGAGCCTTCTTAACCAAAGTTTCTTGGGCTTCATGGGCTCCGCATATACCTTCATGTATCTCCCTAAGGACGTAATTTCCTTCATCAAGAGATATATACTTACTCCATGGATGGCTGAATGACTTTCAGTATAAGTGTCCCTCTTGTAAAGAATATTGAGTCGCTCTTATTCGAATTTTTTTGGCTTCTTTCTTATCCTCAGGCAGTATCCCTGATTCTAAGTATTCTATTATGGGCTTCATCCATTCAGCAATTGCAAGTGGCTAGTATTTCATTCTTTTCAATAGTAGGAGTGGTGAGCACCTCTTTAAGCTTCGTGTTTTGGTGGATCCATTTTCTGCTATGGATTTTGCCAATGGGTCAGCTTTATTTTCCTCTTTATGAATTTGAAAAATGCTCCATTGACCTCCATATTCCTCAAGTCGTTGTAAAAGTTCACGAGCTCTCTGTGAGTACTTGCCCATACTCGGGTCTTTTATGATAAAGTTCCCCTTCAACTGATTTACCACCAGCTGAGAATCACAAAGTATCTTAAGGCTCTCTATTTTAACTTCATTAGCCAATCTTAGTCCCATGATCAATGCTTCATACTCTACTGCATTATTAGTAGTATAGTATCCCATCCGTACAATATATTCAATTCTTACCCTTTCAGGCCCTATTAGTATGATTCCAGCTCCGAATCCATGTTTTCCTGCAGCCCCATCTATGTACATTCACCACTCGCTCCTTTCTTCATTATTTACATTTAAGACTGTCATCTCCTATATGAAATCAGATAATACTTGGGCTTTGATTGCTGGTCATGGTTCGTATGAAATGTCATGTTGCCCTAGTATAACTGACCATTGCACAAGTCTGCCTGACGTCTCTGGCTTTTGCAAGATTTTTTTGAGGGCTTAATTAGTCCGCACCACTATCCTATGTGCTTGGAAGTAATGATGGAGCTTCTTGGCTGTATGCACAAGTGCTAATGCTAATTTATCCACCTTTGAGTACCAAACCTCTAACCTTTTGAGGACTTTGCTCACATAGTATATAGAATTATATTCTCATTGGCTTTCTCGTAGCAGGACAGATGCCATGGATTCGTTACCTACGTACAAGTGCAGATACAAATCTTCTCCTGACACTAGTCTGCTTAACAAAGGAGGTAAGGTTAAGAATCTCTTGATGTCCTCAAATGCCGCTTGACAATCGGTAGTCCATTCGAACTTTCTACTATCCTTTAATGCCTAAAAGAAAGGGAGGCATTTTCTTGCTGAACATGATATGAATCTTCCCAGGGCCGTTATCCATCCGTTTAGCTTTTATAGTTCATTTAAGGTTGCAGGGGCTTTCATGTTGCAGATTGCCTCCATTTTTTCTGGGTTTGCTTCTATTCCCCTCTGTGAGATCATAAATCCTAGAAATTTCCCTGCTTTAACACCAAAAACACATTTATCAGGATTCATCTTTGCTTTATAATAATCAAAAGTCTGAAATACTTATTCCAAATTACGGGCATGACTCTCTAAGCTCTTGCTCTTGACGATTAGGTTGTCCACGTATACTTCAATTATTTTTCCTATGTCATCTTTGAAAATGAAGTTCATGAATCTCTGATATATAGCTCCTGTGTTTTTTAAACTGAAGGACATTACATTATAGCAGTATAGCCCTTGGTGAGTAATGAATGATGTTTTTTCCTAGTCCTCCTTCTTTATAGGAATCTGATGGTATCCTTGAGCTGCATCTATAAAGCTATACATTCCATGGTATGTCGTTGAGTCCACTAACTGATCAATGGTCAGTAAAGAATAGCTATCCTTTGGATATGCTTTGTTGAGGTCCGTATAATCTACACAAATGCGAAACTTCCCATTCAATTTCTTTGCTAGCACTACATTGGTCAACCATTCGAGGTGATTGACTTCCCTAATGAAATCTGCTTCCAGTAGCTTATTGGTCTCAGATGCTACAAAAGCCTTCCTTTCAAAGGCAAAGTTCCACTTTTTTTATATTACCGGCTTGATGGAAGGATCAACATTCAGGCTATGTGCAACGATACTAGGATCGATCCCCACTATCTCAGATGCTTAGGTAGCAAAAGTATCAGTATGATTCTGTAATACCTGGATTATCTCTTCTCTAATCTGCTCAGGCACCTCTCTACCAATTTTGATTAACTTACCATTGGCTAATTTTAGCTCTTGCAATTCATGTACTAGTTCTGGGTTTATTCCTTGCTTCTCAACTTCTACTAAGTTCTCGATGGAGAAAGCCTCCAATTCATCTTTTATGGCCAGATTATAGCATTGCTTAGCCACCTCCTGATCTCCTTTTATAGTAATTATTTTTTCCGGAGTTGGAATTTTCATCACCAAGTAACAGATGCTTGTTACTGCTCCTAACTTCTAAAGGATATGTCTTCCAATTACTCCATTATAAGCCAAATGAGTGTCTACTATATTAAATAGGGACCGAAGCATGACACTCTTCTTTATTTTGCGATTCCTGAATTCTATTTCCAATTCTACACTATCCATAGGTTGAACGGTTCCTCTGTAAAAGCTGGTTATGGGATTTAAAGTAGTTTTCAAATCCACTGATGAACCTCCCATTCTCCGAAAAGCTTCCCATGTAAGGACATTGACATCACTCCCATTATTGACGAGCATTCTTTTGACCAAGTAGTTTTTTATATATGCACTAATCACTAAGGAATCATTATGAGGTTGTTTCACATGAGAACCATCATTCTGGCTAATGATGATATTTGGAATTGACGAGTCCACTGTTATAAATACTTCGTTCTATGTTCTCTTTCTCCTGCCTTCCGATGAAAATTCCCATCCTAAAATCATATTAATAACTCAAGATACCTCCCTACGAGTTCTCTTCGCATCTTCCTATTCATACTCCCGAGTATCCGAGGCCCATTTTCTTAGAACATCTTTGGTGAATTTCTTCAAGGATCTAGCTTTCACCAGTTGATCTATCTCCATCTTTAGATCACAACAATCGTTTGTGTCATGACTATGATCTCTGTGATATCTGCACCACCTATTTTTGTCCCTTCTTCCCATCGAGTTCAGATTGAGCTTTCTAGGGCCTGGTATATCTATGCCATTCTGCTTGATCCATATTAGGATTTTTGACTTGGTTGCATTTAACGGAGCGTACCTTGTCTCATCTATTCTAGCTCTATAAGTTGAGCTATGCTCTTTTCTGGTATCCTTTGTTTCGTCTTTCTTATTGACTACCTTCTCATCGATGTCTTTCCTACGTATCTCCCTTCGATCTTCATCGAGATCAATTAATTTTATGGCAATTGCCATGGCTTCAAAAAAAGTCTGAGGCTTCTTTGTCATTATTTTATCTCGTAGTTTGCCCATTCTGATTCCGTATTTCAACGCGTCTATTGCTACTTCATTACTCAGGTACTCAATTTACATTATAACTTTATTAAACCTGTCCAGGTAACTACGGAGCATTTAAGTATCACATTGTTTATAGAACTGGAGGTCATTAATGCTCTTCTTTAGTGGGATATTAGTGATGAATCGGATTCAGAATTGCTCGATCAATTCTTCAAAGGTAGCTACTGAATTTATCGGAAGCCTGTGGAACCATCTCTGAGCCGTGCTCGTCAAGGTTGTTGGAAACGCTCTACATAGGATGGCATCGTTGACATTTTGTATCATCATCTTTATTCTGAACATGGAGACATATGCTACTGGGTCTCCCATTCCATCATATGAATCCAAGTTCGGGACTTTGAACTTAGAAGGTATCTGAGTTGCCATAATACTATGCACAAAAGGGGTGCTTCCATCCAGAATGCATTCTTCAATCTCATCTGGTCCCATTCGAACTTTATGTATTGCTTTGCATAATTGTTTATTGAATTCACTATTCTCTCTCTTGGCCCCATCAGATTCGCCTTCATCATCCCTATTGGCATAATATCGCCTGTGCGATTATGTCCTGGACTCATTTTGTTCATTAGGGAGTAGTGTTCGAGTGCCCTGTTGACCAACACCTGGGGAACCTGGTGGTAGAGTTCCTATAGGACAAGAGGCTCCAATTTGTGCTTCTGTTTGAGTGTTCTAAGTCATATAGGCCGGTTGTTATTGTAAGATAAGGAGCTAAGTCTTGAGATTATTGACTATCGCATCTCTGAATAATGGAGGCAGGTTTGGTGTAGTAGATGATAGATTTACATCCGCCAAAGTAGAAAGTATTAAAAAATCTTAGGGATTTTGGAATAATACTGTTGGGAATGGTCTGGAAATGTGCTGAAAAGGAGCATTATACTGAGAGAAGAAACCCATAGATAATGCTGAGGAAGCACCCCCGCTGATTGGCATGGTAAGCTATGCTGAACTTCCATTATTGGGCTGGATCGAACTTTCTCCCAGCACCATCCTTGGAACTTCAGTCATTTAATTTTTTAATGGATCTAAACTGATTGTCATGGTGAAGTCACCTGATGGAATGTGAGAATAAGCAAGACTGGGGGTAAGTCCCACAGATGGCACTAATTGATAATTACCAAAACCTTCAATACCTGCAAGTACAAGAAAACTCTATGGTGAATCTGGGATCTTTGATTCACAGGGTCTCCAATGCCTAAGTTAAAAGAGTTTATTCAAGGTAATCAATATAAAAGAACTATAAGCCTTTATATAGGCACATGAGACATACTTAGTGTAACATCCGTGTCCTAGAACCGGATTACTGTTCATTAATATCAATTAAGAATGTTATTACTGCAGTTAATTTAATATGGTGATTTGAGTTATGTTTAAATAAATGATTTGGAGTCAATTAATATTATGTGTAGATGTATTATGTAATCATTTAGGTTAATATTATTTTGAGGAATAAAGTTTAGTGTATTGGATTGTTGGTGAGGGATGAAACTGTAAAGAAAAGAAGGATTAAAGTGAAACAATTGGAAGTGAGTGGATTGAGAAGGTGAGAAAGAAAATGAGAAGGACCAAATGAAGGAAAGAGGGAGTTGTTAGCTTTGAACAGGAGAAAGCATGGTGGGAGAAGAAAAAAAGGAGAAGGAAGAAAGAGGCATCGGCAGAAGCAAGAAAGAAAGAGGAAGAGAAAGAAGGAAAAGAAGAGAATTGGTGCTCTGAAGACCTAGCACCAGAATCAAGCAAGAAATTACGGTGAACGGCAGGAGAAATCAGTGAGTGGTTTTGTGTTCTTAATGATTTTGGTTTAACTTGATTTTTGAGTTCGATTTTGCATAAAATTTTATGGTTTTGGATGTGTTGTAAGATCTAGAGTGATCTAAGTTGCTTAAGGCATGATTTGAGAGTGTTATGGAGTTACAAGTCGTTATTTAAATGATCTGAGTTGAAATTTTAAAATTATAGCCGTTTTCTGTAAATTTTCAGTCTGTTTTTATATTTATGGGTTATAGAGGTGTGCATCTGTACGTACAGGTGTGCGTCTGATCTCCCCAGAGGCGTGCGCCTCTCCCATACACGTGCGCCCCTTCCCTATTGCTTGGCGCCTCTAACTTGCCTTGTATAGAGGCGTGCGCCTCTATACAAGGGCGTGCGCCTTTATATAAGGGCGTGCGCCTCTGCAGAAGAGACGTGCATCTCTGCAGCTGTGACGTGCGCCCCTGCAGCTGAATCGTGCACCCCAGCACCCTGATATGTGCCTCTGTGGCTCAAATAGGTCCCCTGGAGACCCGTTTCGCGACTCGATTGACTGGAACCTTCAACTTTCGACCGGAAACTTGCTTTAAACATTTGAATAATGTACTAGAACATAAAAAATGGTAAAAAATGCTAACAATTATTGAAATGACCTAAAATTCTTAAGTCTCAGACAAAGAGACTAAATCTCTGTGAATAATGGATTTAGAATATCCCAACTGGTAGATGATGCCTTTGCAAATAAAGCATAATGCCCAATGATAAATAATGTGAATAAATATATATATGAGAGTATATATATATATATATATGTATATGGGATGAGTTGGGATGTTGAGCTGGCCACTCGTTGATAACTGTCTTTGGGACAGCGCAGGGATCCAGAGGTGCCTTTGGGGTGGATCCTTGTGGTATATATGTATGCATACGATGATATTGAAATGAAAATATGTTTTGGCTAGTGTAAGCCATGGAAAGAAAGATAAAATGTTATGTGAGGATGAGAGATGTTGTATATTATTATTTTCCTTCGGGGAAAGGGGTTGAGATTATCTATGAGGAGATAATTGAGAATATTGTGAATGATAATAATAATGCAATTGTGATGATCAACTCTCAACCTTAATAATGATTGAGGTGTAACCTCCAAATAATTAAAAGATGAAAACTGTTGTGATAACCAAATATTGCGAGAATCGCTATTAGAATTGTCAAAGGAATAAAGTTATTCAGCTTTGTAATTTTAAGCTATTATGGATTTGGTGTTTATTTATATAAGCATTTTGGCTATGATTTTGTAATGATTTTTATTGGATGGTTTTAAAGGAATCAGAGATTCATTTGATGTTTGAAATGCTTTGAGCTCTATTTCAGAAAAGAGAAAATTGTATTCTTGATTGATTGGATTTATTTTAAAAGGAATTTTATAAATTGAGTTTTATCGTTGGGAAAATAGTTCAAGATGGTTTTGGTTTGACGATTTATGATAAAAGATATATTTTTATTGTTCACTAGGTAATTTCTTTTGAAATTACTCACCACCGTTTTTAAAATGATTTTCCCAGATTGAGATAGTAGATAGAGCTGGAGGAAGAGATGGCTGTCTATTGGGCTTCTATGGTATATGAGGTTTCAGCAGCTGAGACCCAGGTGCGCTACATGGTCAGCCATGATGCCGATGCAGATTTGATTTTTAAGGTTACAGTGCTGCCGATAGGAGCTGACGCACGTATCTCATCAGTTCATCAGTGCGTGAGGAGCACGAGGACAGTGTCTGTTCCATCTTCCGTATTACTTTTGCTACTGCCCTGAATGTCGAGGTCTCCCTCATATGGGTGTGATGCAGTCTTGTAGATGCATCAGATTTTGGCTTTTTGCTTGCAGCCATTTCCTACACCATTTTTTAGCGTGTCACCAGAGTGATCTTTGAGCAAGTAGGCTAGTTTTGTTTGAGGGTTGACCTAGACTTGTGTTGCTGTTACTACCTTTGTCTTTCACCACCATCCGGTGCCGGACTTAGATCCGAGGGTTATGCTGGAGATTAGATGCTAGGGCAAATTTTATTGTACCCTGTATTATTTGTATTAGCATCTAGTACTCTGAGATTATATTCTTTTGGAATTATTGTATATTTATTTATGTGGATGGATGGTTAGCACTACGGTGCATATGATATATTTATATATTATTGTGGTTGATCTTAGTAATATGTGATGTATGATTATTAAGGATGATATTGGTATATGATCGCTGGATGGATACATGGAATAAATGAATGATGAATAGATGTAGCAACATTAAGCAAATATCAAATAAGGTTTTAATTTGTACGTGTTTTAAATAGTGTTACCAAGTGTTGGATATAACCTTAAAAGCTCATTAAGTATATTAAGAATATAATTACTATGGATAATTGTATATTAGTGGTTAATTAAAGGATAAGGCGTGACATTGCCTGGCATCCCGCTTCCATCTCCTACGTCTTTGAAGGCACAAAGGAAGTGCATTAGTGATTGAAGGGAAATTAGAGCCATCGTCTTCATCATCCTTTTCTTCGTTATTGCCTTTCCTGTTCAGTTGTTTAGCATAATCACACATCAGGGATACCAGGATATCAAGGGGCTCCATTTTCTGTCGTTTATATGATTGGGGTGGTCTATCTTTGCTATGGGTTCGTTTTGGGGGAATCAATAAGGTGGATGTTGGGCTTGGAGGGGGTGATGTAGAAGGGTTGAGAGATGATTCAGGAAGGTAAGAAGTATTAAATGGGTTTATAAGATTAAGGTCACATGGGTTTGGAGATTCACGAGGGCAAGGAATAATATATAGGCTTAGTGGAGCAAGGTTACTTAGGTTTGGGCAAGGTGGATTGGAGGCTTGAAAATGGGTTGTGTAAGGGTCCTTTAAATTGGGCTCTATTTTGGGGCTTGCTTCAGATCGAGAATATGTTTGACCTGCATGCTCCGTAGCTTCATTTATGGATTCATTGATGGAGCCGCCTTCACCTGGTTTTAGTGTCTGAGAGTCACCTACAAAAAAGCCATCATTAGGGTCTACACGCCATGATGCCCTACGATGCTCACCAACCTCCTCGAGAGTTACAATTTCTTTTCCCTTCTTTTGTAAGGAACACTATTCAGTGGCTTCTTCCTTCTCTATCTCGGCTTCCTGCTGAGTTTCTGCTGTCATGGGATGCAAATGAGCACCTTGAGTCCATCTCCTGGCTGGGGCTGCCTTAAGCCAATTCCCAAATGTCAGCGATGATGATGTTGGAATGCCAGATGCTTCAGTTTGTCTTCGTTTCGTGCAAATCCTCCAGACATGACCCATAACTCCACAATAATGACAGAAATCAGGAAGTTTCTCATACTTGATAGTGATCCATTCTACTTTACCATCTATACGTTGATTCTGAAAACCCTGAATAAGAGGTTTATGCACTGCTACGTTAACACGAATACGAAGGAACATATGCCACCCTATTGCACAATCTTGTGTAAGATCAACCTCAAGGAACTCTTCGAACAAACTCACTATCAAAATAGCATTGTCCCTGTTCATTTGGTTAGGAGGTAATCCATGACACTGTATCCAAAAAGGGAATATAGAAAAATCCACCTGTTCAGGAGGTACATCAATAGGCCATGGCTTAATGATTAAAAGTTGATTAGAAACACACCATGGGATCCCTTCAAGAACAATCGATCGATCCACCTCATGCTGAAACCTAAACTTGTACAGATTAGCATCAAGCTTTTGTACTGTATATTCATGATGCAGTCGCCATGACTTTGTAGTTGCTTGTTTTACCACCAATGCACTATGATTTTTTTCCCCCAACAGTTTTCCTAGTAGGATAAGGTTCGCACCCAGTTGATTTATGTCTGGAATTATTTTAAGGGATAATAGAGGAGTGTGTTGAGTTGGAGGATCGCTACAACTGATGCTCTTGGTTTTATGAATAATGGTTTCCAAATCAGTAGGTTTGGGGTCCATGATATGCACTCTGGAACAGTTGGGTGAAAGGTGCAGGTAGTGGTGTAAAGGTTTGGGTGAAAGGGTGTAAAGGTAAAAGGTGAAAAGTCGAATGTAGAAGGTGCAGGCAAAAAGGATAAAAGGTATAGCCGTATAGGTTTAAGAATTCACTATGTAACGATTGGTTGGAGAGCAGGAGTGCTTGTGGAGGTAAAAGGAGAAGAGTTGATGGAAAAGAAATTAAAAGAAGCTTACAGATAGCAAAAACGAAGATGATTGGCTAAAAGAAAGGATTCAAAGTGCATTCAATGCGCAGAAAGGAGAGAAAACAAGGTTTCATAGTAGCTCTACTCCGAGAGAGTTTCCACTTCCTTTGGAGTCATTTAGTTGTAACTATTACTCTACTCTTTATATACAAGGTGTTTTGATTTTTTTTTTTTTTGTTTGAACTACCTTACTAGAATCCAATTAATCCACTTTAATTCAAATAAAAATCTCACAACAATTAATTTCACAATTTTTAAAATTGCATTTGAGTCTCATGGTTTAGGTAAAAGTAGACGCAAAATGCAAAATCCAATATCCTCACCACATTACTTAAAAATCACAGTAAGGTCTTGCTTGGTTGGAGGTAATAGGTATTGTAATAGAATGTCTATTACATTCCATAATTCATTACTATACTTAGTAGAGAAATTTTTTTTTGTTTCAATGTAATGGAAATTACATAAGTAATCTTCATTACTTTTAAAGCTATATTTGACAATTCTTAAAAAATTTATGTATTCCTCATTACAATACATCTTAGAAAAATTACAAAAAATACCCCACTTTTTAATTTTATTTACTTAAAAATTTTAACTTTCATTTATTACTTCTATACCCAATTTTATTTTTATATATGTCCCAATGTCTTATTTTATTTTCTTACATACCCCATTATTTATTTTATTTTATTTTTAATTTATTTTTTCTTATTTTTTACTGTTCCTTTTTTATTTTTATTTTCTCTTATTTTTTCTCATACTTTTTTTTCTTTTCCCTTTTTTTTATTTTTATTTTTACATCTTTTTTTTTTTTTTTTCTCTTTATTTTTTTCCATCATCCCGTTTTATATCATCACCATTACTCTAACACAGTATCGATAAAATAATCAAATTAATGTGTTCTAGACATCTTGATAATTTGGATTCGGTTTATGACAGAACATTAATAGAAAATACTTCTTTCAAAAATATTTCACATTGATAAACAATTTATTTATTAGTATGAGTGCCCCTCCCCCATCTCACTCTCTAATTGTAATTAGCCCAAAAAATTAAAAATAATGATACTGATTACTATATATCAATCCTATGATCAACATATAAAATTTAATTTGAACAAATCAGGAGCAACCCTTCATGTGAATAGCACACACAAAGCTTTGGTGAGGGACCTCGGCCTAGACAACCCAAAAGTAAG
>CATIWO010162817.1:0-10103 GCA_949673435.1 Macaranga tanarius
TTTTATTTATTTATTTATTCTTTTCGGCAGCTCAGAAAATTCTAATTGCTTTTCAGGTGTATATGAACACCTGTATGATGTCTCCTATCATGTGATGTGTACCAATGGGTGATTTTGTTTGCATTTCTAGCAATAGCATACTTGTCAAACGTTGTTCTGTTGCGGCTGTAATGACCCAAATATCTACTTCCGCTTGTTCTTCAATTTATACCAAATTTATGAGTACACCACCAGAGATTAGAGATGAATCTGGATATGTGAACTTAATTTACAATGAACATGACACACATCTGGCTTTCCAAGACAGGCTTTGGAGATTAGAGAACATCAATATTTGAACTTAATCTTCAATGAACAAGACACACATCTGGCATTCCAAGGCAGACCCAGGATTTGCATAGCTGCAACGATCACAGAACCAATAATCTTCCATTTCATCTGTTGAGCTGCTACTAGCCCCATTGGAGAGAGATACTACATCAGATAGGCCATTCTCTAAAGCTGTTACCAGCTTCTCAAAGTAATTTCCAGTCACAACTGTCAGTCCACGAAGCGTTGTCTGATACTTAACGAAGTCCTTAGTTAGCCCATCAGATTGAAGAAACTGTTCCAACTCTTTCTCTGCACAATTGTGAAGCTTTTCCAGTCCATTCTCTGCCTCCCCTTGCAAGTACTCAAAGAACTGTTTCTTAGCAAACTCATTATCAGGCAAGTAGTATCCGTATGCATAGCTCCATCCCAAAACTCGCCTGCATTCAACCACCTGCAGCCATGCCTTGGTTATGAATTCAAAATTTTCTTCAGGTATGCCCTGTATCTCACTCAGCCTTTTGAACATCTCGTTCTTTACATGCTGAAAATCATCAAGTGCTTTAAGTTTCGATTTTCGATTGGCATCCCATCTTTCAAAAAAATGTGTATATTTCTCTAAAGATTGTTGAGCCATCTCTTTTTTTCTAACCACGCTATTGACGTACGCATTACATTGCCTATGATTGTGATATGGAGCAAGACACAACCAGCAAAAACTGTACATGCACACCCTACATGTCATGTGCATACACCCTTCATTCTTTTCAATTGGTCGCCTGCAGTTGGGGCAGGGCTTGCAATAGGTTAGTATGTAGTTTACATTTGCAGACTCCGATTCATTCTTCGAAATCCACTTCTTCACAGTCTCACAGTCCACAGGACGATGATTTTCCTCATCACAAATCCAGCAAAAACTAGTGAAACAATGGCAAGTAACATCCGACCTTCCATCTCCATCCAAAAATTCAATGGCATAATCACAGTCCCGACCAGGGCACCACTTAATTTTTCTGTTTTCTTGAACATAAGACCTAACAAAGCACCGGGCATACTTGTCCCTATCATCTCTGGACACTAATAAATCAATCATGTCCTTACCAACAGCGACCCGGCAAGATGGCTCAGGACATCTAAGCATCAAACAGCCAAGACCATCATTATTAATGGAAGTGCTAATATAACAAGACCAGCATTCATTACAATAAGGATGGCCACAGGCAGCTGAGCTGACTCTTTCAGAGGATTTAGATTCAAAACAAATTCCACAAGTGATGATTGTAGAGTTAGTTGAGCAAACATTTATCTCCAACAGACCAACTTTTTCACGGACTCCAGACTCATCAGAAAACCAAGAATCATATACTTTATTGGCACACCAATTGAAGTGAGAGAGTAAAAGACTTGCCTGCGGTTTTGGTAAAAAAAGGACTAAAGAGACTTGAGAAATGTCCTCCTCCATGCGTTGACGTATATCATCTTCGTTAAGGATTCTGTAATATCGTTTCTTGATGATCATCTTGTGGGCATCATCTTCTTGATGGAGTTTTGATCCTTCAAGAAAAAGATGATCATCCGAGCGGTCGTCGTAGCAGGCATCATCAAATCCATCGCTGTAGCAGTCAACTGAAGTCTCATCTGGTGCAGGAGTAGTGGGATCACTTGCTGATTGCATATTATTAGTGTTATTGTAAATTGTGAATGGCTTCCTAAACAAATGGGCACAGTTATTGAAGTGGGCCTTAGAAAAAAGTAATGCGCACAGGGAAGACGGAGAAAGTGTTGGATTAAAATACGAAGTCTTAACTAGTAAGATAATATATTCGATACCCAGAGGCTAGATCAGACCAGATTTGTGTTTGATGATAAGAGTAACAGTATATGTGTAGTTGGTGTTGCACATGTTATTGACCAATGACCATTATTCGTACGGTACTATTTTCTCCACTAGCTCCTCCATTTGCCTTTCACATATATTCAAAAAAAAAAAAAACAAAAAAAAAAGATGGTTAAAGCTTGAAATTTCAATGAAATGGGAAAGCATCTTCAATAATTCTAGAATAAAATTTTGACGTTTGACCATTAATTAAATGGCTTTGAAATTTATGCTTTGTTATATATATATTTTTAGGAAGGTGGAGGGTTGTTGCCTTCAAAGTTGATAGTAGGTTCCTTCTTCGCTGGGAGTAATGGCTAAGTTTGGTGGTCAATGGGGGCGATGACTCGACCTAAAAAGTCTTTTTAAAAGAAAAGAAAATAAAAGAAGTCGACTATGATCAAGAAGAGACAATGATTATCAACGTGGATCCTTGTACAACATTATTATTATAGAGAAAAAAAAGTCCATACAACGCAATTCGCTTACAGATGAAGTAAAATTTGTTTAATGAATTAATAATGGGGAAAATTTTAGAGAAAGGACCAAAAAACGAATAATTACATCAGGCTAATTGCATCGCTATACTTCCAAAAAAACATCTAAGAATTATACAACTCTTTACAAAGCTCTACATGGACGCCAGAAGATCTCTCATTTCTGTTACAGAGGGGATGGTTTCATTTGGATAGATCTTCGCCACGAGTTGGGCAAAACTATCATATTTGTCCAGAAACTCTTTCTGCAAATCACAAGAATGTAATATAATAATTAAGTCAATGTTAATGATTTATGCTTTTCTGATTTGAAAAGACATAACACAACTTCACATCGCCTTTCACTTTGTTGTTTTGTTCCGTCATTTATCAAGTTCCATTTTTGACAAGACACACAAAGGACGGCAAAGGCAATCAATTGCAAGATTCCCCAAGGCAGACGACAGATTGCAGGACAACCATTATATATATCATACTAAACCCAAAAAAAAGAAAGAAATCGTTAATTTTCAGATTTCATTCTCCATATACCGTAAGTGTTTTTCGGACATCCCATATAGAGTTTGCCAAAGTACTTTCTAGGTTAAATTCTTTGTTCATAAATAGAGAATATAAGAATTGGCATCATCTAAATCCACGTTAGTCGTATTGCTAAATGGCTTTCGGAAAAGCGTTCAGTTACAAAGTCAGGGAGAGCATACCTTGCACTTATCCCACAAAGAAGGTAGTAATTCCTCTGAGGTCAAGTTCTTCTGCAATTTCTTATACATGGCACTGATAGACTTGTCAACCTGCCAGATAAACCTAGTAATTAAGCGATTGCTCCAAAGCGGGGAAAACTCATTTCAAAGGCATTATTCATTAATAGACTTACTCCAGATAAACTAGCCTTCAACATTTTCCGGAGATCCATTTTTGACAATCCAAGCTGGAAAGGTATCTGAAAAGAGTAAAACCAGGATTCAGAAAATGTGACAGGTTAATGCTTGAATATCTTAGAGAACTATCATCATTTTGTACAATCAAACATGTCGCAATTCTTTATTGGCCTCCAATTAAACATCAACCATTGTACCTACATAGCACATAACAGTTCTTGAAAATTAGAATAAATATAATCAAGAACCAGGATTTAACAGCATAATTCCTGTGCTAATCAACAGACCATCGAACACCAACGTTTTGAGATGGGAACAGGGTTTGCAACTTACCCTCTAAACTATATGGTTATACTTGCTAAAGAGAAACGATCTAGAAATAACACAATCATCTATTACTTATTCTGAAAGACGAAAAGTAAACTAATATCTCTAAATGACCTTAAATAAGTATCAGATATTCCATCAATTTATAAAGAAGAATGGACCTGCTGGCATATAATTTTATTACTTAGCTTATTTGCAATTATCATATAATTCAATTCACTATGCATGCATGTAAATAGTGCGCATTCTACATGTGAATATGGAAAAAGCGAAAAAATGTGCCCGTGAAACATGAAGGTGAATGAATAACTGCACGTGTGCTCCCCAGCCCCACCCCAACAGAAACACCCTGGTTTAATTCACATTCCAACTTCAATGAGGAATCTTCAAAAGCATGAAACAATAATACACTACTCATTTTAACTCGATTATTTACCAGCCAAAATTCCTGGAAGTGATTATATTCCTAGTATTTACATATTCAATGCTTTCATGATCACATCAATGTTAAAGAAGAAAAAATAGAGAAAAGTACACTGTACGAGGCATATGAACATAGAACATAAAACTCCCAAATATGAAAGACATATCATGACAAAAGTACCAACCTCTTCTGGTGTAATTGTGTACATCAAATCCTCAATCTTGCGGGCAAACTGGAAAAGTCGTTCAAATTGCTGCAGAAGTAATGCAGCCAGTCAGCATTACAAATAGACCATACCCATGTCTCGTCACAAAAAAATAGTAGATGAAAAAAAATTCACAAAAAATAGTAGATGAAAGCTTTCTTACATAGTAGATGATCATGTTGATATGACGACTACAGGCTTGCTCATAAGCTTCACTTGCCTGGTGATAAAATTTGGCCAATGTTGGAACACAATTGGCTAGGTCATACAAGCTGCAAGATACTGCTTCTGATCAGCAAGGATAACAATCAAAAGAAAAATGAAAAATGAAAAATGAACACACAAAATAATAATAATGATATATAATAATAATAACAAAGAATACCTGTTCTGAAATGCTGCATAGTTTTCTAAAAGAAAAATGTCAGCATATTTTGGATCTGTCTGTGCAATTTTCTCCAGTGTCACAAACATTATGCTAACCTGTTTAACAATATTCACAACGTAAACTTGTACTCACAAACAAGGTTGAAAAATTAATCTAATCATTGGACAAGAAAATACTACTTACAAATTTTGTATATGCCTGATCAACCAAATCCCTGGATTGTCCCTGAATGTACTGTTCCATGCGAGTTGCAAGAGTTGCAAACCTGGGCAGACAAATTAGAACCTCTAGATATGATGTAGAATCAAATTTAAACAATACATAGATATAATGTTTACGCATAGAATCATGTGAATATATTCTGACTATACCATATTTAAGTAAAAAACAGCCATCTGAATAACCAACAAAAATCAAATTATTTGCATCAATCAGCACGCCATTTATAATTGATTAATCCAAAGACATTTTCTACATTATTACTTCTTACTTCGAAAGGAAAAAAAGATGTGAATTTGCCAATGGATTGGATCCGCATTACCTTGGTATGTATGATAATACCCCCATTTGCCGCACATTACGCTCATTTCTTTCAATCTGATGGCAAGCTTCATCAACAAACTGCGCCATAAATCGCTTGGTAAACATGAGGAATAATTGAATTTTATGTAACCATTAATTTTTTCAGTTGAAAGATAAACATACACGGCTAAATTGCATAGAAATTCTTGATTCCAGGTCACCAAGTAAAAGACGCACAAATCCAGCTGCATCAGCTTTCTGACCAGAGAGATAGCGCTCTGTAATCCCATGCATTGATATGCAGCGTAGAGGATCAATCTTGTATGCCCAATCAACGACAGCATAAAAGTCTTCCTGAAATCATTAAATAAAGACCTAACAGTTCAGGACCAACAATTTAAAGTAATCTCCAGAAATACTCCCAAGTCACCAGCAATGCCTGCTGGCGCTAGTAAAAGTTCTAAAGACTTGACAACAAGGGGATGGCCTAACAGACAAAAAAGCATCAAGCTTTCTGGCAAGACTAGTAACATATAAGTGCACCATAATTTTGGTCACTCCATCTCCATGTAACGTAAAAATAATTATTACAAAATGCAAAGTCACATTGGCATGTTTATTGATAATAGCACTTATGCACTTCAGTATTCTAAATTCTCCAGTGGAATTGAGAAGATTACTCAGTACTCATCCATAGCATAAATATAGTGACAAGATGGGTAACATCATGATACAAAAGTTTACCCCCTCATATAACCATTATACGAACTAGCATAAACACTTTATTCTGATATGACCAGACCACCAACATGCCTAAGATGAAATTCCAACAGAATATAGCCAGAACAGTTGAAGGTTCAGGGTCATCCTCCATGAAATTTATGCCTATTTTCCTCTATCTTTTAAGAAAGATGCAATGAACATAGTATAACTAGAAGATTGCAAAATCAGTGCAAAGAGCATAATATGGACTTCAAAACACGCGTGATTTAGGACATAATCAGCAATCCAACAGTTTACAGAACCCTTTCAGAAAAAGCAATCCTATAAGAAAGAGTGATTGCAAATACACGCACAAAACAAACAATGAAAGGTATATATTACTTGGATTCCATCCAGTAAATCCTGAAGAGATTCATTTAGTGCTGCCAAATCTGCTGAATTTTTGCCTGCAAAATAAATTACTTTTGCTAAACTCTTTGCAGCCTAAAAGAGTTTTCATAGTAATAATTAAGCAGAAACTTGAACTGCTTTAAGGGCAGATTTAAAAAGTATTACCAGCTTTACTGTCATTCTCATCAATGTCCATAATACCCAAATCATCATCATCGTCATTGGCCTCACCATTGTAGCTTCCACCTCTGTTGCCATTAGCATGGCCTCCTGGGGGAACCAGTGCAGGAACTTCAAAGCACATGAAGTGTGCAAAAAAAGAGCTCTGCAGTTTGAGCAATGAAAGAATAATCTCTAACCATAGAAAGTAAAAACAAGAACAAGTGCTAGTATACACAGAGAAAATAATTACCTCATCTACAAGGAGTGGGATAAATATTGTCAGCATTTTGGCATAAGCATCAGAAACTGATGCTGTATCTGCAGTTTGTGCACCTTGATTGGAGCCTGCAGAAGCTTCAAGCCAGACAGTTGGATTTCTTGATGCTTTTGTACTAGCACGAAGCTCATTAGCAAACTCTCGGGCCTGTAAACAAGTGAGAAAACTTCATCAAGTGATAAACCACGCTAGAGAAACTCGCAAGTACAAAAATGCTTTTTTGTTAGCTTCAAATATATAGATGAATCATGAAGTAGCCCATGGCCAGACCTCACGGCGAAGAAGCAAGTTAAGGGAGCTACAATATGCTTTCCTCAATGAACCCAAGCAGTTCTTATCGAGACTCTGCCAGTAAGACAGAAAAAAGAATAGTTAAGAAGGGCAAAAAAGTTGAGATGCATGCATAAAACTTTACAGACTTATTACAGAAGGTTAGTAAATAAACCTTTAGATGTTGTAGAAGGCGAGCATATGTCCTGCATTTGTAACGTAAGTCTGCATGATCAGGCCTCTTCAACTGTCCCCGCTGTTTTATGCAACCATAGAAGCAATACTTAGAACTACCAGCATGATATCATTAGTCACTATCAAGATGAAAGCGACACAACAATGGAACTTACTTGTGAAAAGTAACTCTTATCACTTATCATGAAATCCACCAAACTAGCAAAGTAGTTTCTCAAGAACTCAGAAGCTCTCCTGACAAATGCAGATTTTAACTTCTCAAGTTCTGCCCGCTTCTCTTTAACCTGCAAAACATCAGGCACCAAATCAGATTTGATAGTTCTACAACATATATATTCTTGCAAACCAATTACTGGTAATCTGGCTCCATAGGAGTATTTTATGGCAACTATGTAAAAGGATCCATGAATTTGTGTTTTTAGGCACACTGGTTGCATGAAACAATGCAAAACATGTTGCTAACAATAAGGGTCAGAATACTGAGATATAAAGCTACATATTCAGGTTGGCAATTAAGCATAGATGCATTGGCAATTAATCGCTTACATAATCTTTCCATTTTCAAACAATCTGATCTCTTATTAAATTGGTAACGAACCAAAAAGAAGAGGCAGATTACATACAGCACGCATGTTTGCATAGGCAGGATCCAGATTAGGTACTTGAAGACCACGCAAAGCACCAGTTAACCATTCACATGCTTCAATATTTGAAAGCATGTGTGCCTCATCAAATGTACCGCCTGTTAGGCATCCTGCGTACTATATCAAATGCAACGCTGTTAGAATATGAAAACACTTAAAAGCTTGGCCTTGAAAGACAAGTAAAATATAGCATACCTCCGAAGGAACACGCAACCGTTCAAGAAGTTTATCAAGCTCTTCAATCAGTGTTTTGTTATTTACAGACTGCATCTCCAACTTGTTATTGCGGGTTTCTATCTGGACACCGTGAAAGCAACAATTATAGAAAGTTGGCAGGCATTAAATTTAAGATAAGCACAAATCCAAATCATTCTTCTCAGTAGCTAAATTTGGAGGAAAAGATAGCAATAAGTTGGACATCATAATGAAACCATGCATGAGAAGGTGAATAATTTCTAAACCAGCTCTTTAAAATAATTATAAATCCTACGGTGAGGCTGGTTGTCAACGTATAGAGAAGAAAATGGAACTGTAATAAAAAAGGTAGTTGTTAAATGAAATTTAAATTTTAAAATGCCCATGAGTACAAAGAAGGACTCGTCTATGCAGGAAAAAACTATACATGTATGCCTGCAACAACAAAACATGCGAACATATTCTTATGATACCCAGCATCACAGGGGAAACTAAAACACAGGTTTCAAAGAAATTAATAGATTCAGTAAATGAGCTCTTACAGATTCAATGTCTTCTCTCATGTGTCTAAGTTTCACATTGAAGATGCCTAACCATTCATCCATGTCATCAACACAATTTGTTGCAGCCTCAAGCCCTTGCAACACCTAAAGAAACCAACAAGCAACAATGAATTAACAACCTAAAAACTGCTTTAATTAGTAATTAATTGTTTCGGATAGAGCTTTCCATATTACGTGACTCCACAAGTCATCCTAGTTAATAACATAAGGAATGAATTAAGAACATCGCAGGCAGGTGAAGAAGCTAAATGTTAAAAGAAGTCAAACAAGGGAGATGAAGGAAAAATCCACAGTACACAATAAATAAACACCAAGAATGCGTCCCAAATGAATCTCACAAAATAAAAATGTAAAAGGAGACGTTAAGCTTTTGCATAGAATTAAACTATTGAAGAAAATTGCACCTCGTCTATTAAAGGTTCACTTTCTAAAATGGCATGAACATTTGCGGCTTCAAGAGCAAGAAGTTCACGCTTCAACCTTTCAGAAAATGCCTCTGCTTCACCAATACCCATGACATAACTGCACCCCATTGTATAATTAAAAACATTAGATCAGTACTACAGATTTATAAAAGACAATAGATATCATTCAATAATACAGTAGCTGCCTTTGATCCAACAGAAGGGGGGAAAATTCTTAAAAAAAAAAAAAAGAAAGAAAAAGCACAGATTCAGCAACGAATAAGGACTAAAAGTAGCACAGAGTCTTCATACAATCAACTGCTTTTATTTTTATGTATTAAAATGCTATGATGGGTAAGTGGCATGACACGATCTAATAATAGTTGTCACAAACTAAACATGTCATCAGTTATAACTCTCAGATCCTAAGCATAAATCCCTTGTTCACTTTATTGAATCCTTAAAGAGCACCCTTGCAAAGTGTGAATCAGTTAAGTTCAAGGGCTGATGCCATGTAAATCACATCTTTGCAAACCGTAACTCAATGAAAATGCTCAACATTAGAAACATAAGTATGCTGTTCAGAACCCATCTTCACCATTTATTGAAACCAACTGTCCCTACAGTCTTATATTAGTAAAGTAAACCTTCAAAGGGGAAAAACCATACGTATCAAGAAGGGCCTCCATGTCCTCTTCCTCAGCTTGAGAGACGAGTTCCTTTTCAACACTCACTTTCAACTCAGTTTCTGTCACTTCAGCCACAACAGGCCCATCTTGCTGAATAGTTTGCTTGGTGACAGTAGGTGTGTTTTCCTGCAACAAATAAATGATAAAAAGTAACTCTTTAGAAAG
>CATIWO010162828.1:0-13989 GCA_949673435.1 Macaranga tanarius
CTTTATAGTTTGTATCTCAAAAAAATCATAGTTTACTAGTGGAAAAAATGTTGATTATAAGAAGATAAGAGTCCTACAACAAACAAAACACAATCACTTTTTTTTAATTATTCTCTATAAATATAATAGTTTAATCAATAACGGAAAATAAAAAATTGAAGTTTCCTAGAAGCATGAAATTAATTCCTAATCCCTCCCTACACACATGTACTCGAAATTAAAATCAGAAGGTAAAAATGAGTTATGGTGGTGCTTGTTATGTTCAAATTTGCTTGAAAAGACACAAGAAAAAAAGATGAAAACTCTAATGATTCAGAGCTCCTAGTGACTAGATATCTTTAGCGGAAATTATTGGGAAGACCGCAATGGAATGCATGTTCACGTCCTTCTTCGGAGGTGGAATGACCATATTTATTCTTTGTAAATCTGGTTATGGGCATTATGGGGTTCAGAGAAAGCGAGGAAGGAGAGGAGGGGAAGCGAGAGTGAAGAAGAGGAGAGGGGCGATGAGAGAAGGGTGGTGGAGGGAGGAGAAGAGAAGAAAGGAAGGCGACATAGAGAAAATGAACATGAAGAAGAGGAGGAGATGATTAAGGTTATTGGGTACAAAGTGTTATGTAAATGCATGAGATTTAATAGCATGAATAAGAATGATTCATTTATTGATTTTAAAAATTGAGGGTTTTTTAATTTAGGGTTATGCAGAGTGAGAATTGAGGAAGAAGAAGAAGAAGGTGGGGTGTTTGGTTGGGATATTTGGCTGGAAAATCTAATTTTTTTTAATTGGAGTGTTTAGTTGCCTAAAAAATCTAATATTGGAATAATAATATTGGAATAATTTCTATGTATATCTCCCCAGGAATTT
The DNA here is from genome assembly GCA_949673435.1 of Macaranga tanarius. Classification (NCBI taxonomy): domain Eukaryota; kingdom Viridiplantae; phylum Streptophyta; class Magnoliopsida; order Malpighiales; family Euphorbiaceae; genus Macaranga; species Macaranga tanarius. Next base: position 866 of record CATIWO010162828.1, read on the forward strand.
CAATTGCGCTAATAATAATAATAATAAATTTAATTTTTAAAATTAAAAAAGAAAAATAAATAAGATAGGTGGCACTGATGTGGTGCCACGTGTCTTGTAGGATGAAAATTTAAAAAGAAAATTGCCATATGTGACTTCATGTAAGCTCCACGTCATTATCACTGACCGAAAAAATGATTTTATGTACTTTTGTGAAATTGAAATTAAAGGTTGGAGAATATTAAATGACTAAATGAATGTTAGGTATTATAATAGGATCTAATGAGAAACTTGGATACCATCGATGCAAATAACCCTTGAACATGCCAAAAAAAACTATCGAACGAGCTTATGGAGCAAGGTTGAGATATATGATTAGATGTCAACAATAATATGTTAGAGAAAGATGGCTCTGATGAGAATCGCCGGTAATATTAGCTGATGAATCAATGTTGATTGATAAGAAAAGTAATTAGAATTAAGGTCAAGCAAGGAAAGAAAGCGAAATCATGGGAGTGAGTTATGGTGGAGTCATTAAATAAGGAAAGGATTTTAAAAATAAAGGGGATGGGAAGCTAGAGGTATTTCTGGAGCTGATAATAGAGGGAAGAGATACCCAAAATGAAGGCATAATTATAATAGAGGCAAAATGTAAAAGAATGGAGGAAATGGGCATAGTAGAATAAATTTCTCAAAACTTAGGTGATATGAGTATGAGTCTTATTGGTGGATCCAAAAAATAGTGTATTGGCAAGCTCTGGGACCCAAGCCGGCTAGCAAAAATGAATGTGCTCAGAACTACCGTGGGCTTGGCAACTTATGGGCAATTCAGGTTGTTTTTGCTAAATTCTCCGCAAGTATACGGAATCGATAAGTAGTAATTAAAATATCGTCCCACAGAGATTACGATCTATCCACCTACCAATTTCTCCTTAATTATTTAAATCTTCCAAATTGAATGAGTTATTAACTATATTTACTAAAACTAAAATGAAAATAAAAACCCTAATTTTGAAATCAATTAACTAATATATAACTAACCATTAGGAAATTAATTCACTTTACATTCGTTATTTAATTCCCCTTACTTGATTCCATTATGCATGGAAATCCTGAGTCATCTTATATTGCAATTACCTTTTCACAAAGCTAATTAACCTACTTTATAATTAAGGTTAAGTAACCCAATTCTCATTGCAATCACAAACCCTAATTAATAAAATCATAAAGTTTAATCTCAACTCTTATAGAATTAAATCAATTCAATTTATTTCTAATAATGAATTAACTCAACTTATATTTATAGTTCCATCAAAATTATCATCTCCCAATGTATAATCTCAATTATAATCATGTTAATGTTGATCAGGCACAAACATGCATTAAGCTTAATAAATACAATTTGCATGAATAAAGAATTTATTAGAAAAGAAAATTTAACTAATTCATGTTCATATCCTTAATCCTTAATGAACAAAAACTTAACCTAACATACTTAAATTTAACTCTTAAAACAAGTAAAAGAAATCCATCACCAATTACAAGAAATTAAGAAGAAGAAAAGAAATTCAATCTCTTGAACTCTTGAATCTTCGATCTGTAATCTTGATCCTTGATAATACCCTAAAAGGTTCTCCTTTTCCTGTCAAAAGTCTCCTTAATATGAGTTCTCTTCACCCTTTTATAGTTTTCCTTCAATTCCCCTTCGATAAGTGTCTAAAAAAGTTGATTTTATCTTGACTCTTGTGCGCACATGACCATGTCCAAATGCTACACGGGCATGTCTCGACTAGACTCAATATCCAGACACATACATGGGCATGTCTCGACTAGACTCAATATCCGGACACATACACGGCCATGTCTTGAGTTGTATATAACATAGGCAAATATATTAGTGCAGTACACGGCCTTCAACATGGGCGTGTTTCAACCAATATTTAGGCTATCAAATTCCTCCAGTAGACTACACGGTCCATCATATGGCCGTGTCTTCAACCGTGTTCAGGGACCTCTTTTTATCCAGATTACTACACGGGTAGGCACATGGCTGTGTCCTTGCCTGTGTCGACAATTCTTTTAAAATTCAATTTCAAACCTTCTGAATCCTTACTTTATCCATATTAAGCCTTGATTAAAGTCTCAAAATAAGTCACAGACACCTACAAAAGTAAACCACACATAAATAACCTATCTATAACATAAATTAACATATATAAACCCAAAATTAACACAAATTAACTACTAAAGCATAACAAAATATACACTAATCAAATTCCTCTACAATTAAGCATTTGCTTATCCTTAAGCAAAATTATTCACTCAACTCCTTATCACTAAAATGAGTAAAATTCATTAACTACTTTCACTTACACATTTAATACATTCTCCAAGTAATATAAAATTTACAACTCAAAAACAAAAATAATAACTCCAAAGCAAAAGAATATCCATTATTACCAAGTGAATAGCCATTCCCTAACTCATAACCAAAATTTTCACAAATTAACACTCAAAATTATAACCTATTATTATCACAAACTTTAAATAAAAATCACTATTTTTCACGTACTCATTCATCACTAATTTCACGAGTGCGTTTTACGCTCCTTCTTGTTCATTCATTTCATTTTTTCATAGTGAGTGCATTTTATGTACCATCTTACTTCCTTACTATCTATTAACAATAGGCAAGTACGTATAACGCTCCATCCTACCCTTCCTTTCAACCAAACTCAACAGATTATACAATTTTGAACATTAATTTATTAGTCTCAATTATGAAAGAGGGAATTAGTATTAAATTCATTAAAAATACAAAATCCCCTACCCTCAAATTATTACTTAAGCTTAAGAATTACAAATCAAACATTAGTTGGAGAATACACTAATTGTATAAGGAAACTAAATTAATTGAATTAAGTTCATTAAAGTGATAAAGACAATCAAATACTTAAGCATAAAAAGAAAAATGTCAAATTACACCCCCTACACTTAACCAAAACATTATCCTCAATGTGCAAAAATAAATTAATAAAGGATAAAAAGAACGAGTACTCCCCTGAAATGATTCGTATGCTTGATTCGGTGATTAGTAATGATGAGTAATCGAAACGAACAAATACTGAAACAAAATAAAACAAAAATAACAAACGAAATAAAAGAAACATAAAATAATAATAACATAACAAATATTTTACAAATACAATATCCAAATAAAACACAAATAACAATATCCAAAAATAAAATAGAAAAGAAAAACTATAAATTAATCAATCAAGGTCATCATCATCGCCATCATCACCCTCAAGATCCTCATCATCAGGTGTAAATACAGGCTCAGGCTCCATAGGATTCGAAGTAGATGGAGAGAAAACATTAGGTACTAGAGACATAGGAGGTGGCTGCATACTCCTATCAATCATCAATATAGAAATACCCTACTGTTCCCAATCCATCTGAGAATACAAATTCTGTAACATAATCTCATGGCGCTACTGGGTCCTCTGAACCTCAGCCCACAGGTCATCAGAATGAACATGGGGAATAAGATGAGCAGGATGTGCCTCATATGCAAGGATATCATAGCCCTCAACCATATCGAGTACATCATCAACAGGCGGAGCACCATCAGTCAATACATATGTGTCTCCCCTTTTCTCCACTATCTGCATCACACGAAAGGCATCCATATCAAGTGCAATCATGTGGTAGCTCCGAGTCAAATCCCTCAAATCATTAAACACACCTAGGTTCCTAGCCAACCTAGTGACATAGCTACCTTCACAAAGTGCACCGCGTGACTTATTTGACATGGAGTCAAAATAAATGGCGAATCCATAAGCTAGGTTGCATATAGTAATGGACTCCAAGTATGACAAATAGAAAATATCCCTCATCGTCACTACTCTCGTGCTCTCACAATGACCACAGATCATGTGAGCAATGATCCTATGCAATATAAGTGACGCGGGAGACGTGAAACAGGTGCTCTTAGACTTAGTAGGCTCGTAGTGATCCTGAAACTCCAGCCTAACATGGTTATGCCAAAAGGCGCATGCACGTGAACTAGAACAATATGATAAAGAGTTGTAGTAAAACTCAATCTCAACATATGTCGCACTATAAACACCTAAAGCCACTTCAAACTCAGAGATAGATAATGAGAAATCGTTACCACCCAACCTAAACTTAATTACATCTGGTTTAGTATAATCTATTCATTTTTGTTTATGGTGAAGGATGCAAGAAATTTGATAAATAATTCAAGATAGCATGGGTCTCTAATCGTTATCATATCCATCAAGTTCTCATTATTCAATCTTCTATAGATTTCCCTCCACAATCCTAATTTTTCTAAGTCCCCTTGGATAGGAAACCTATTAGGCTCAATGGGAAGGGATTTGAGAGTGTTTACCTTAGCTTGGGTACGTTTGTTGGTGAATAGAAGAAGAGGGTAAATAGAGGAAGCACCCGAAGATAACGAACTTACTTATAGAGGTGGGGATCCACTTATGGTGCATGCAAAGGGAATGAAGAAGTGGATAGATTACGTTGAGCCCTTTGTTTGGTTCACTTCCTAGGTGGAGAAGACATTGTTGAAGAGGAATCGACCGAGAAGTAAAGGAATTCATAAAAAATTAATGGAAAATGACCGGATTTATAGTCGGAAGTGGATTTTCAGTGGTTGGGGAGGAAGAAGAAGGAGAGAAATCGATTGGGCATGAAGAATTAGATTTCAAATCCCTAGCATTATTTTTATATTTTCCAACGCTACACGGACATGTTATTTCTACACGGTTGTGTTTTATCAAAATTAGGGATTTCTTTTGTGAAATAAATGGTACGAGACAGGGACGTGTATGCCCATGTTACATTCTACTAAAAATTAGATGTGTAAATATAGTCAATGATACGGGCGTGTAATCGACCGTGTTTTTGTCTGCTAAAAATATACCATGTAAACACGGTCGTGATTCTGACCGTGCATGTAAACATGATCGTGTTTCTGACCGTGCATTTTATTATCTAATTTTGCACATTCAAATACTATTTCATGCACAGACCTGTAACTGCCCGTGTACCTATCTATTCAAAATCATATAATTAAACACGGGAGACCATATGGGCGTATATGTGATCGTGTTTTGGCTCAAAATGCATAACTGGATACGGGTGAGGACACGGGCGTGTCTCTATCTGTGTAGCCATATCTTGTGCTTTTTGCTTAATTTTCTCAACTCATTTTCATCCCTTGCATTGGTGAACCTAAAACCAAAAATAAAAATACCAAAATAAAAGAAAACTAACCTAGAAAAGCTAACTAACAAAAATAAAAAATGCATGAAAATAAAAATAAAATTGGGTTGCCTCCTAATAAGCGTTAATTTAAGGTCCTTAGCTTGACCCTAATCTTATCAAAGTTAATTTGGAAGAGATTTGGCATCAAAGAAAATAATTTCCTTATCCCTTTCCCATAAACCTCCATAGTAAGGTTTACATCGTTGCCCATTCACTTTGAAATTCTCGCCTTTCCCATTCTCGAGCTCAAGAGCGCTCTGAGGGAATGTTTGAACCACTTTGAACGGTCCACTCCATCTAGACTTCAATTTGCCTGGAAATAAATAAAATTGTGAGTTAAAAATCCTTCTTCATAATATATGCATCATGCCATTTCTGTGTCTTCTCCTTAAAGAGTTTGACATTCTCATAAGCTTAGAGGTGAATTTCATCAAGCTCATTAAGTTGTAACAACCTCCTCTCTTCTACGGATTTCAAATCAAAATTCAATGTCTTAATGGCCCAATATGCTCGATGTTCTAGCTCGACAGGTAGGTTACATGCCTTTCCAAACACCAATCTAAATGGTGACATGCCAATTGGTGTTTTGAATGCCATATGATAAGCCTACAATATGTCATCTAGCTTTATAGCTTAATCTTTCCTCAAACTACCAACTGTCTTCTCTAGAATCTTCTCAAGCTCACGATTTATTACCTCCACTTGTCCACTCGTTTGAGGATGGTAGGGTGTTGTAATTTTATAATGCACACCATATTTCTTCAATAAGGACTCAAATTGATGGTTGCAAAAATGTGACCCTCAGCACTAATAATGGCTCGTGGTACACCAAATCTCGTGAATATATTCTTAAGGAACTTAACCATTATATTTGCATCATTTATAGGTGTTACTAAAGCTTCCACCCATTTAGACATATAATCTATGCCCACAAGGATGTATTGGTTCCCATAAAAAGAAAGAAAGGGTACTATGAAGTCTATCCCTCATACATCAAAGATCTCAACCTTTAGAATTGAAGTGAGAGGTAATTCTTGTCATTTGGAGATGTTTGCAACACGTTGGCAATGATCATAGTATAGGACAAACTCTCTAGCATCCTTAAATAGTGTTGGCCAAAAGAAACCACTTTCCAACACCTTAGCGCTTGTTTTTGATGCTCCATAATATCTTCCATAACTCGATTCATGACAATATGATAAAACATCAAATACCTCTAAATCCAAAATGCACCTCCTAATCATGCCATCTCCTTAAATTTTGTAAATTATAGTATTTAATTGTATCTAGTTGAATTTGGTGCAAGTGTAATGGTTGTTTTGAGAGATTGATGAATGACTATATGTAGGGGTTGATAAAGGGAAAGAAGGCACTCATAATTAGAAGAAAGGCCCTTTTTGAAGTTGGAAGCGCTTGGAGGTAAGTATTACTTACATATGTACATATATAGGCTAAACTCTATTATGGATAATTGTGTTTTCATTTACTAAAGATGAATAAATTGTGAATTAGGGATCGTGGATGAAATATTAATATGATGATTTATTTTGATGCAATTGTGTTGAGTTTTATTGAATATGATGTGGAATGATTTCCACCTTTTTGTGTATTAAAAATGTGATGAGGATATTAGTAAATGATGATATATGTGTGTAATACTATTAATGATAGCATGGATGAAATGTTGGTGAATTATTGATAATGACTTGTTAAGATGCAATTGCATTGAATTATATTATGTTATGCTATATTATGTTTCACAAATATGTGAGGATGTGTGATTGTGAGATGGGAAAGCTGAGCCAGGCATATAGCTACCCATGATTGATATGTGAGAAGTGAGACTGAGCCGGGCGGATAGTCTCACTAAATGGCCATATAAATGTGATTATGATTGTGAGATGGACAAGCTGAGTCAGGCGGATAGTCTCACTAAATGGCCATTTAATTGATATTGAATTATGAGAAATATAGCCAATAAGGCTAAGTGTGAGGTATTTATATGAGGATGAATCCGGTCGGATATCGAACACTGAGAATGCTATATCAACATGTAAATTCTTGAATTATATGAATTGGTTTGTGAATACTAAATATATTGTTAAATGTGAGAATGTGGATATTAATTGGTGTGTTGAAATGTAAATGTTTGAATTTATACTTTTATGAATGTGTTATTGGATTGTTAAATTATGAATATAAATGCATTGGATTTGTGAATGATTGAAAATCATGTTTAGGTGAATGAGTTGGTGATGTTTAGTATATTTTTGTAGTGTTTTGAAGTTGGTTTTGTGCTATTAGGTGAGGACATGGGTTGAAATACGGGCATGTCTCAGGCCGTGTATCAGGACATGGGGCTTGTTTTGGGTTAAGACATGGCCGTGTACAAAATGTATAGTTTTGCCCGAGAGGTACACGAGTACATACATGGGCGTGTCCATGGCCGTGCATAGATTTGTATAAATGCAAATTTCAAACCTAGAAATATATGAGTAAACATACACGGGTGTGTTCATGACTGTGTATAAATAGGCAGTTTTGGATCGAGGAATACAAGGGATAGAACACGGGCGTGTTCATAGCTGTGTGTAAAGGTACAGCCATATTCTAGGCTATATCTCGATGAGGAATTTTGACCAGTAGACTATACGGGTAGAGACACGGCAATGTAGTCCATATTTTATCTATTTTAATTATTTATTGCTAATTAGTTCTTGAGAAGTGATTGTTATATTAATGTGCTAGTGAAAACTTACTGAGTCGCAAGCTCACCCATTTGCATTTATATTTTTCAGGACTCATTTAGTTAAAGCGAAAAGCATGTGTTTGATTCTTGTGGTGGTCAGGCGAGTTTGGTGCCTCCGACTTTCATTCTTCATGTCATCACATCATTTTGTATTAATATCATGTGTACTAATTAACTTTGTACAATGCATAAGGTGTATGGTGATGTATACAAAGGATTTTGTATATATACACATATATATATATATATATATATATATATATATATATATATATATATATTATGTGAAAAATTTCGTATGCCACTTGTATGGCTATAATTGTAGGTATTACAATCACTATTAAGATAAAGCTCCATTTTGTGTTTTCAAAAAGGATAGTCACTCCCATTAAAGAAGGGTCTATAGGTTTGGAAAGAAAAAGATTCACTCCTCATGATCTTGAATTCTAGCAATAAAGTACCTATAATTTAAGCTCTAATACCAATTGAAAATCCCTAGATGGGGTGAATAGGGCTAATATATGGTTTAGAGGAAAACTAAAAAATTAAGAGGAAATTAGAAAGGGAGTAGGCAAATGACTTAATCCACATAATCAACAACAAGGACAAAGATAAGAACAAGAAAAGAAATAATCAACACAAGAATTTATAAAGATTCGGATTATAACCAATCCTACATCTTCTACCTAACTTATACTCAAGTTAGGATTTTCAATCACCCACACCAATCTTATTACCAAAATTGTGTACAACAAAGTGTTTTAAGAATCAACACTAACCTTACAATAACTTGTGTTTTTCTTAGCTCAACACAAACTAATCTCCAATGTATTTTTCTAAGCTCAATACTAACCTTTTCCCAAGTGTTTTCAAGGCTTACACTTAAACCTATTCCTAAGTGTTTTCAAGGCTCACACTTAAACCTTTACAATCAAAGTGTTTTACAAGGCTAACACTTAAACCTTGTTGATTTAGATCCTCACTACCCACTTTTTAACTCCAAGAAAGTGTAGAAAGAGAGATCCTATCAACTAGTACTTACCCAACTCTCACAAGAAGGGCAGATACAAACTCAACAAGAGTTTGTTTACAAATAATGAATATTCAAAGAGAATTATGAAAGAAATAAGCCTTGGTTGAATAATTTAACATAATCAATTTGCTCCACCAACTCTTTAACTTCTTAAATGAAGTTCTAAACCTTGTATTTATAGTGAGCATTAGAAACTAGATAATGGGAAGCATTGGATTTGCCCAAAATAACTTCAATCTTCATTAAATGAAAATTTAGCTTTTTTGTAGAGAATAGGCTCCTCATGGTCGTGACCTACTCCTCACGACCATGAGGGATGAAAATATGACTGTTGGAGGTAAAATTTGCCCGTTGGAAGCCTGTCACGATCGTGACCACCCACCTCATGATTGTGAGGAGCATATCGAGAGGGGATCAAGTCTTCTCAGCTTAAAGCTTCATTCTTCAATTATGTAGGCAACATCCCCTTATGGTCATGACAGGATCATGAGCGGCAGTCAACTCTGGTCAAACTTGCATATTTTAACTCCAACTAATCCCATATAAGTTGTGATCATTCATGTGAATTTAAGGGACATTGGGAGGGAAATTTGGGGACTTTAATGAAGCTTTAATTCAACCTCTATAGCTTGCTTTATCAAAAGTATTAACCTATCTAATAGTCACATTTAAAGACACAAGTTAGCAACTCAAAATTAATAGTTAAAGTCAAAATAAGGGTTGATTTGAGATTGATCAACACATTAATTATGTAAAGGCTCAACAAAAATTAATAATTTTATGAAAGAATATTCAAAATTCCAATAAAAAAATAAACGGATCAAAGATCTGTATTTATTGGATGCAAAAAAGAATAAAAATTTAAAAATCACAAAAGGACACGCTGATCTAAAAAAAATGTTTCATGAAGAAGCCTAGTGTTTGAACTTTTTAGAATTTGATAATTTGATGTTTTAATTTTTTTTATGATAATTAAGTGTGCCAATTTCTAAAAAAGTGCAATAAAAAATATATATTAGGTCACCAACAAATTTTCCTTTAACAATACACTATTTCAAAACTAAAAATTTTATAATCCCTAAACATAAATAATAATAATAATAATAATAATTGTAACACCTGCTCTTTTCACATACATATTTAAGACGTATGTATTTCATTCTATGTGTATGAGATTGTGCATGTATTGTAGAGAGGGACTAGATTGTAAGGTAAGAATGGAGTTAATTGTAACAATAGAAAGTTATGGGGGTATTGTGCACCAGGGTTATGAATACCAAATATATTATTAAATGTGAGAATGTGGATATTCATTGGTGTGTTGAAATGTATATGTTTGAATTTATACTTTTGAATGAGATACACTACGTGAATGTGTTATTGGATTGTTAAACTATAAATATAGATGCATTGGATTTGTGAATGATTGAAAATCATGTTTGGGTGAATGAGTTGGTGATGTTTAGTATGTTTTTGTAATGTTTTGAAATTGGTTTTGTGCTATTAGGTGAGGACACAGGCGTGTCTCAGGCCGTGTATTAGGATACAGCTTGTTTTGGGTTAAGACATAGCCGTGTACAAAATGTATAGTTTTACCCGAGAGGTACACGGGTACATACACAGGCGTGTCCATAGCCGTGCATAGATTTGCATAAATGTGAATTTCAGATCTAGAGATACACGGGTAAGAACACGGGTGTATTCATGACCGTATATAAATATATAGTTTTGGACCGAGGAATACACGAGATAGAACACAGGCGTGTTCATAGCCGTGTGTAAAGACATGGCCATGTTCTAGGCCGTGTCTCGATGAGAAATTTTGACCAGTAGACTATGCGGGTAAGACATGGCTGTGTAGTCTATATTTTAGCTATTTTAATTATTTATTGCTAATTAGTTCTTGAGAAGTGATTGTTATATCAATGTACTAATGATTACTTACTGAGTCGCAAGCTCACCCCTTTGCATTTATATTTTTCAGGACTCGTTTAGTTAAAGCGAAAAGCTTGTGTTTGAGTTTTGTAGTGGCCAAGGTGAGTTTGGTGCATCCGACTTTCATCCTTTATGTCATCACGTCATTTTGTATTAGTATCATGTGTACTAATTAACTTTGTACAATGCATAAGGTGTATAGTGATGTATACAAAGGATTTTGTATATATACATATATATATATTTTATGTGAAAAATTTCTTATGCCACGTGTATGGCTATAATTATAGGCATTACAATCACTATTAAGATAAAGATCCATTTTGTGTTTCCAAAAAGGGTAGTCACTCAGATCAAACAAGGGTTTATAGGTTTGGAAAGAAAAAGATTCACTCCCCATTATCTTGAATTCTAGCAATAAAGTACCTAGAATTTAAGCTCTAATACCAATTGAAAAGCCCTAGATGGGGGTGAATAGGGCTAATATATGGTTTAGAAGAAAATTAAAAAATTAAGAGGAAATTATAAAGGGATTAGGCAAATGACTTAATCCACATAATCAACAACAAGAACAAAGATAAGAATAAGATAAGAACAAAAAAAGAAACAATCAACACAAGAATTTATAAATGTTCGGATTATAACCAATCCTACATCCTCTACCTAACTTATCCCCAAGTTAAGATTTTCAATCACCCACACTAATCTTATTACCAAGATTATATACAACAATGTTTTTTAAGGATCAACACTAACCTTACAATAACTTGTATTTTTCTTAGCTCATCACAAACCAATCTCCAATGTGTTTTTCTAGGCTCAACACTAACCTTTTCCTAAGTGTTTTAAAGGCTTACACTTAAACTTATTCCTAAGTGTTTTTAAGGCTCACACTTAAACCTTTATAATCAAAGTGTTTTACAAGGCTAACACTTAAACCTTGTTGATTTAGATCCTCACTACCCACTTTTTAACCCCAAGAAAGTGTAGAAAGAGAGATCCTATCAACTAGTATTCACCCAACTCTCACAAGAAGGGTAGATACAAACTCAATAAGAATTTGTTTACAAATAATGAATATTCAAAGAGAATTATGAAAGAAATACACCTTGGTTGAATAATTTAACATAATCAATTTGCTCCACTAACTCTCTAACTTCTTAAACGAAGTTCTAAACCTTGTATTTATAGTGAGCATTAAAAACTAGATGTTAGGAAGCATTGGATTTGTTCAAAATAACTTCAATCTTCATTAAATGAAATTTCAGCTTTTTTACAGAGAATAGGCTCCTCACAGTCGTGACCTACTCCTCACGATCGTGAGGGATGAAAATATGACCGTTGGAGGTAAAATTTACCAGTTGAAAGCATGTCACGATCGTGATCTGCCCCTCATGATCGTGACCACCCACCTCACGATCATGAGGAGTAGATCGTGAGAGGCTTAGGTCTTCTCAGCTTAAGGCTTCGTTCTTCAATTGTGTAGGCAACATCCCCTCACGGTCGTGACAGGATCATGAGCGGCAGTCAACTCTGGTCAAACTTGCATATTTTAACTCTAATTGATTCCATATGAGTTGTGATCTTCCATGTGACTTTAAGGGACATTGGGAGGGACCTTTGAGGACTTTAATGGAGCTTTAATTCAACCTCTATAGCTTGCTTTATCAAAAGTATTAACCTATATAATAGTCACACTTAAACACACAAGTTAGTAACTCAAAATTGATTGTTAAAGTCAAAACAAGGGTTGATTTGAGATTGATCAACACATTAATCATGCAAAGGGTCAACAAAAATTAAGAATTTTATGAAAGAATATTCAAAATTCCAATAAAAAAATAAACGGATCAAAGATCTATATTTATTGGATGGAAAAAAAAGAATAAAAATTTAAAAATAACAAAAGGACACCGACGATCTAAGAAAAATGTTTCATGAAGAAACCTAGTGTCTGAACTTTTTAGAATTTGACAATTCGATGTTTTAATTTTTTTTATGATAATTAATTATGGCAATTTCTAAAAAAAATGCAATAAAAAATATATAATAGGTCACCAACAAATTTTCCTTTAACAATACACTATTTCAAAACCAAAAATTTTATAATCCCTAAACATAAATAAT
>CATIWO010162904.1:0-13017 GCA_949673435.1 Macaranga tanarius
ATCATCATTTTATTCAAGCATTTTATTTTTAAGCAATGTATTTATTTTGATAAAACTTATATATGTACACTAAAGTACACTATGTATTAAACATGAGTTTTTAATATTAATGTATGTCTCTTATTTGATTTAAAAAAAAAATTTATGTGCCACGTGTTATTGTGATAAGTATGGACACTTGTATGTAGTATCTGAAGGGTGCTACAACTCCCCTTTTTTTTAGTCACTAGTATAGTAAGCTTATGCTACCTTCTGTGTGCATCTTAATTCTCATGATAACATCTACGGTGGAGGCTCCCAAGTCATGAAGTGCGTCAGCATGCAGTGTCTAGAAGCTATTATGCTCTTAAAGTCATCTGGGTTCCACCCATTTTGATATATTTTATATCTTGTTTTCACTTGTTGAAGAAATCGGTCGCCATATTGCCGTTGAGAAGTTCTGATATCTTTAAGTCCATGAACATTGGTAGAGTTTTTTGATTAAGGTATTTTTTTCTTTTACTTTTATATTTATTTAAATACCATTGATGGGAGGCAACACAAAACTGGATGGTGAATAATTGATGGTGAATTTGATGTTACAAAAAAGTGGTTCAATTTTAAAGGGTATTTAATTTCTATTTTTTGCTCTCCTATGGGTTGATTTGAAAATGATAGTACTGGAATGATAGTTTATTATTGGAATAATTATATTTTTGGTGTCTCAACTTTTTAATTTTTGCTATTTTAGTATTTCAACTATTTTTTTTATCAGTTGAGTGTCTGAACTTTTCAAAATAGTAATACTTTAGTGCTTCCGGTCAATTTTTATTGCCAAAATGATGACTGTGCATTAATAGGACCCACTTTTCATGTGACATGTACACCACCTCATATAAAAAATAATGAATAGACAAAAATAACCATCCTCCTCAAACATCTCCCTCTCACATGACTTCTCCCTCCACCGTCTCTCGGTTTCATTGATTCATGATCTCTACAGCTTTCTCTATCCTCACGCTTCGACGATCATGATGATTTATGATGATCATGCTCTGAACGGTAGTGGTGGTGGTGACAACGACTATGAGAATCAGAATCTTGGTCTCGCTCTTTTATTTCAGATTGGTGTTTATGTTCACGGTCTTTGGTGGAGTCATAGTGGTCGCAGTCATCTTGATAGCATTTTATGGAGGATCTGTCCTTATTGGAGGTTAAATCAGGAACAAATTTGTATTATCTTATGGTCAATTGAGGTTAAATTGATTAATAACCAATCCATTATTTCAATTGACAGCCATTAGTGGTTCTCTCAGTACCAACAATGAGCATCGTTCTCAAGACAAGGTCGTCAAGAGCTACACAGACTTTGATAAATTATAAGGGATTATTTCCACTCTTCCTGATCTTGTTTCCCTTGTAATTCTTTTATATATTGTATTTGTATTTTTAATTGCAAATTGTTTATTGTCTTTGAGGTGTTTGAATTTACTTATACCAGACAAGAAGATAAGTAGCCTCGAGTAATTTACCAGCCTAAAGGAGTTGATGGGTAGTTAAAATCTAATCTTTATGTAGCAAATTATGGACCAACTATTAGAATTTCATATGAAATTATTGAATCTGTGATTAGTAGCTTTGGAAAAGTGAAAGGTATGTATGTACCTGATGATAGTGGTGCTCTTGCTATTGTTTCTTTTTTTAAAGTTAATTCTGGCCAATATACTTTTGAATCTTTAAATGGAAAACCTTGTCTTAATCTTGGTGGTTGCTTTTTGCACATCCATTTTTTGGTTCTTGATGTGGATGAGATGGCTTTGGCATTTTTGGAGCGTTTCGATGCGCAGCGTTGCTTCTAAAGGCCATAACTTTTGGCATAGGTGAAATCACTGGGTCCATAATATGTCAAATTGAAGCAGATTCAGAGATCTACATTTGTTATTGGATTTACCTATAACCGGCCCATTTTCAAGCCCAAATTCTATTGTTTAGACCTTCGTTTGGGCTTCGAAGCTTTAACTTCTTTTTTTGTTTTTTATTTTCAAGATTTTGTTGGTTTTTTACTATTTTCTCATTAGGGTTTTTGTCAGCACTATTTATTTATGATGTTCTTGAAGATTGGACAGTTTTGATATTTTAATAAATTAATTCCTAATTTTTTCAAATATCGGTATTCTTAGGAATCAATGATTTTGATGCCTAATTCCTGGTAATCTTAGGATTCAACAGGTTTTGAAAGATCATTGAGTGGTAATCGTGCGTGATTCAACAGTCATGATATTTATCTATTCTTTATTACCTACCGCTGCGTCAGTTTGGTATCAGAGCTGAACTTAATCCTTATTGATTGTGGTTGGGCGACGGAATCAGAGGCAACAACGAGTGAAGGATGTCTATGAGCGTGATGATGATGCTCAATTAGAGCACCAAATTAGTCAAATTATGGATCAATAGATGGAACAGATGATGGAATAATTGATGGTAAAGATGGCTACCATGCTAGAGAATCAAAATAGGCAGGGCTAATAAAATCCAAACAGACAGGGGGACTAGATGGGAGATGCAGATGGAGGCAAAGATGATAAGTTTTATGAGGGCTTTCCACAAAAGCGGAGCAGGTGATAAAGAGCTCTAGCGGAGGATGATAGGAGGTGATAGGAGACTGGGATAAGGACTGAAATACCAGAGTTCCATGGCTGTTTACAAGCTGATGAGTTCCTTGATTGGTTGGCTACTGTTAAAAAGATCCTATAGTTTAAAGGGGTGCCAGAAGATAAAAGGGTGCTAGGAGAAGATAAAGAAGCACCTGCGGGCTACGTTCTTACCATACAACTATCAATAAATTCTGTACCAGCAATTACAAAACTTGAAGCAGGGGTGAGGTCGGTTGATGATTACACAACAAAATTTTATCAATTGATGGCAAAAAATGAGGTCCAAGAGACAAAGGAATAATTAGTGGCACGGTACATTGGTAGGATGAGAGTTCAGCTTTAGGATACTTTGAACTTATTTGATCCTGTGTCTGTATCAGAAGTGCACCTGAGAGCCTTGATGGTGGAGAAGCAGACTCGATGAACCAGCAGTGGCGGTGGCTTTAGCGCAGCCAACAGTACCAATGCTGATGGTGATAGTAAGGCTATTAGAAATCAGTTTGGCAATGGTAATCAATTCGACAATGGGAATTTTGGGAAAGGTGCTACCAGTAGTACTATGAAGTGTTTTGCTTGTGGAGAACCCAGACATAGACAGTCTGAATATAAAAAGGCTGGTAAAAAGGCGCTGTTTGCTAAAACTGATGATGGCAAGGATGCTGATGCAGTAATTAAGGAGCAACCAGTTTTGATGGAGAGCAGTCCGATGATGAGGAAATTCTTACAGGCGATGTAGGGGATGCACTGGTTGTTAGAAGATCGTGTTTGACACCCAAATCAATGACTGAAGATAACTGGCTAAGAAGTAATATCTTCCAGTCTACCTGAACCATTTTAGGCAAAGTGTGTCATTTTATGATTGATACG
This sequence comes from Macaranga tanarius, assembly GCA_949673435.1. Classification (NCBI taxonomy): domain Eukaryota; kingdom Viridiplantae; phylum Streptophyta; class Magnoliopsida; order Malpighiales; family Euphorbiaceae; genus Macaranga; species Macaranga tanarius. Next base: position 3,501 of record CATIWO010162904.1, read on the forward strand.
GGGAGCTGTGAAAATATCATCTCAGAGGAGGCGGTGCGGAAGCTGAATATCAGGACTAACAAGCATCCCAAACCTTATAAGCTTACCTGGTTAAGAAGGGTGGTGAGGTAACAGTTTCTAAACGTGCTCTTATGTCCTTTTCTATTGGAGCTAAATACAAGGATGAGGTTTGGTATGATGTGGTTGCCATGGATACATGCCATTTATTATTGGGTAGGCCGTGGTAGTATGACAGGAAGGTTCAGCATGATGGACGTTCTAATACCTACAGGTTTCTGGTTGATGGAGTGAAGGTTGTTTTGCTACCTACCAAACCAGTAGAAAAATCCTTAACTGTAGGATCTAGCATAAATTTATTATCTTTAGCTCAGTTTGAGGAGGAGTTACAAGGGTCTGAGATAGTCTTTGTGCTGATTAGGAAAGAGGTTGTAGATTCTATAGTAGTGCATGATGTAGTGGTTCCTCTCTTGGTAGAATTTGATAGTGTATTTCTAGATGAACTGACAGAAGGTTTACCACCTCTACGAGATATCCAGCACTATATCGACTTGGTTCCAGGAGCAGCTCTGCCTAATAGGCCCTATTATAGGATAAGTCCTAGGGAGTATGAGGAGTTGCGCAGATAGGTCGAGGAGTTACTAGCCAAGGGGCACATCTGAAAGAGCATGAGCTTGTGTGCAGTACCAGCTTTGTTGATGCCTAAGAAAGATGGTTCGTGGCGCATGTGTGTAGATAGCAAGGCCATCAATAAGATCACTGTCAGGTATAGATTTCCTATTCCTCGTTTGGATGATTTGTTAGACCAGTTTAGTGGGGCTAATGTATTTACTAAGCTTGATTTAAAGAGTAGGTACTACTAGATTCGAGTTAGGCCTGAGGATGAATGGAAGACAGCCTTCAAAACTCGTGAGGGGTTGTATGAGTGGATGGTGATGCCCTTCGGGTTGTCTAATGCCCCTAGCACATTCATGCATGTGATGAATCAACTGTTACGACCTTTTATTGGCAGATCTGTGGTAGTATACTTTAATGACATTTTGATTTATAGTGCTACTCATGACAAGCATCTGCAACATATAAGGAAAGTTTTAGGTGTGTTAAGTAGAGAATAGTTTTATGCAGCCCAAAAGAAGTGTGTGTTCATGACTCCAAAAGTGCTATTTTTGGGGTATGTTATTTTAGAGAATGGGTTGCAGGTGGATGAGGCTGAGGTTGAGGCAGTGAGACATTGGCCATAACCTCAAACAATTACTGAAGTTTAGAATTTCCATGGTCTGCTTCTTTTTATAGGTGTTTCATCTCTCATTTCAGTAGCATCATGGCACAGATCACGGATTGCATGAAGGGGAATAAACTAATATGAACTGATAAGGCAGAGGCAACATTTCAATTGATTAAGGAATGCCTTACTACGACACCCATTTTAGTATTGCTAGACTTTGCGCAATAATTCGAGCTGCACACTGATGCTTCAAAGGTTAGTATTAGGGTAGTTTTGAGCCAAAATAGTAGGCCTATCGCATACTTTAGTGAGAAGCTATTAGGTTCCAAGGTCAGATACAACACATATGATGTTGAGTTTTATGCTGTGGTGCAGGCTGTAAAGTATTGGAGACATTATCTGTTTCACAAGGAATTCATATTATTTACGGATCATAACTCGTTACGGCATTTGTATAGATATGATAAGATATCCCCCAGGCATGCGAGATGGGTTGCGTACCTAGAAAAGTTTGCCTATGTAGTGAAGCATAAGGCAGGAGTAACTAATCGTATGGCAAATACTTTAAGCCACAGGAGTAGTTTGCTGGTTACTATATGTGTTGAGGTACCTGGTTTTGATTCCTTTCGTGATTTGTTTACTATTGATCCATACTTCTTTAGGATTATTCAAAATGTACAGGACAGGAAGAAATCAGATTTCTTATTGCATGATGGATTTTTATTTAGGGGCAACCAACTTTGTATTCCAGATTGTAGTTTATGGTTGCAAATTATTTAAGAGCTTCATGGTGAGGGTCATATGGGCAAAGATTGAACATTACAGTTAGTGCAATCCTCTTATTTCTGGCCTAGTTTATGCAGGGAGATGGAAAAATATGTGCAGAGGTGTAGGATTTGCCAAGTGTCTAAAGGGGCTGCCACTAACGCAGGATTATACATGCCTTTACCTGTCCCTTCTCAGCCTTGGGCAGATATTAACATGGACTTTGTGTTGGGACTGCCTCGTACACAGAGAGGTAACGATTCTGTTTATATTGTGGTTGATCGCTTCTCTAAGATGGTGCACTTTATTCCTTGCAAGAAAACTACTGATGCTGTTAATGTGGCATAATTATTTTTTTGGGAGATATACTATTTGTATGGGTTGCCTGCTTCCATTGTTTCTGATCGAGACACTAGGTTTCTTAGCCATTTTTAGCACAACTTATGGAAGATAGTTAATACACAGCTTAATTTTAGTAGTGCCTACCATCCACAAATAGATGGGAAAACTGAAGTTGTTAATAGGTCTCTTGGCAATCTGTTGCGGTGTTTGGTTAGTGAACATGTCAAGAGTTGAGATCAAAAGTTGTGCCAAGCCGAATTTACCTATAACCATGTTGTGAACCGCAGTACTAGGTCCAGTCCATTTCAGGTGGTCTATTTAGCACAGCCTCGCGGTCCATTGGATTTGATGGCATTACCAGGATGGTCTAAGGTACATGGGAAGGCAGCTGATTTTGTCATTGGGTTACAGGATGTTCATAAGGCAGTGGCTGACAATCTGTCTCAATCTAATACTAAGTATAAGCAGGATACGGATAAAAAACATTGGCCTGTGGAGTTTGATGTGGGAGATTTTGTGTGGGTAGTTCTTACTAAAAATCATTTTCCAGTGGGGGAGTATAACAAACTATCAGCAAAGAAGATCGGGCCCGTAGAGATTGTGGAGAAGATCAATTTTAATTCCTATCTTCTAAGATTGCCCAGTTATGTGTGTACTGCTGATTTAATGCCTATCTTCTAAGATTGCCCAGTTATGTGTGTACTGCTGATGTTTTTAATGTGAAATATTTGATTCCTTTTCATGGGGACTCTTTTGATGATGAGATGGCTAGCAAATTGAGGTCAAATTTTTCCTGTCCTGGGGAGAATGATGCGGATGAGATGGCTTTGGCGTTTTTGGAGCGTTTTGGTGCGCAACGTTACTTCTAAAGGCTATAATTTTTAGCATAGATAGAATTATTGGGCCCATAATATATCAAATTAAAGCTGATTTAGAGACATACATTTGTTACTGGGTTCGGGTTTACCCGTAATCGGCCCATTTTCAGGCCCAAATTCTATCGTTTAGGCCTTTATTTTGAGCTTTGAAGTTTTAACTTCTTTTTTTTTTCGGCTTTTGTTAGTTTTTTGCTATTTTTCTCATTAGGGTTTTTGTCAGCACTATTTATTTGTGATGTTCTTGGAGATTGGACAGTTTCGATGTTTTAATAAATTAATTTCTAATTTTTCCAAATATCGGTATTCTTATGAATCAACGATTTTATTGCCTAATTCCTGGTAATCTTAGGATTCAACAGGTTTTGGAAGATCATTGACTAGTAATTGTACGCGATTCAATAGTCGTGATATTTATTTGTTCTTTATTACCCACCGCTACGTCAGTTCTTCAACCAACTGTGAGGTATTCATTGCTGATAGTTCCATTTTCTTTTTCAGTTGAATTATTTTTATTTCAGCAATGAATTATTGCTGTGTATGTGTATTGTGTGTGGCTTGTAACTTTTTACGTCTTTTTTTTAGTGAGATTTGAAGAACTAAAGGATACCTCCTACTTGAATAAAATATTACATGTATGGTAACTGGCGATGTTTTTTTTATTTTTTATGATTATTTTTGCTATAGAGGTAGAGTAAAGAAAATGGATGAATAATGATGATGTAATATAGAGGAAAGCAAAGATTATAAAAATATTAAGAAGAAGCCAAGTGACAATGAATTTAAGTTACAAATTCCATGAACAATTTCTTGCTTGATTGATACATCTATAAGGCACTCCATGTTGAAACAGATTGTGATCGAGTCTCTTTTTCTTTTTCCTAGTTCTTCTTCTTCTTCTGCTTCTTTCTTTGAAACTTGTTAAAGTTGTGTTTCTTCAAATTTTCTCTTCAAATCAACTTCATTTGGTTGGTCAAATTCAGAGGTTTCCTATGCTTATTTTTCTCTCTTTTCGTCTTCTTCTTATCAATCATGTCAATGGTAAATAGCAGTTGTTTCTTCGAGTTTTTTACCTGTGGTTGTAGACAAATGTAGAAGAAGAGCAGAAAACTTTGCAAGAAGAAAGATGAATTTTATTATGTTAGGGTACATTTGTCTTTTCAATTTTTTGGTTGACATGGCATTTGATTATGCAGAAAGTAGGTCTCACTTTTGCCTAATCAGTAGGCCGGTATAGAAAATCCGGCTAGAAGCACCATATTGACAATGAATTGCAAAGTTCAACAACTTGATTAAATAAAAAAAATGTTAAGACACTAAAATAGCAAAAAATTAAAAAATTGAGACCCCAAAAATGCAATTATCCCTTTATTGTTCTTGATCTTGATCCAAAGACACCCTTTTTAAAACTTATGGATTTGGAAAGGGAAAGTTCTGCTCATGAAGATTTGAAAAGGGAAAGTTCTGCTCATGAATCTGTTGACGATAATGAAATAGCCACCAATCTTGATAGTGTTTCAAATCTTAATTTTAATAAAGACAAGATTCAGGCTAATAGGTCTTATTCAAATGAGATTTACAGTGTTGATTAATTGTTGTTGTAGTGGCTATTGTTTGTTCTTAGCAAATTGATTAATTTGCTTATATTGGGATGGTGAATTTGAAGATGGAGGTTGAAGATGGTGTAATAAAAATAAAAGTTTGAAACTTTATTTATTTTAGTCCCTTATATTTTATGCATTTTAGTTTATAATTTTTTTCTCTTTTATGAATACACATTAGTATGGGTTGATTACTTGTGCCTAAAGAAAATTAAAAATACACGCTAGTCCACCCTGACAAATCGATAAGTTAAATAGAATAAAAAAAATATTTACATATGTGAAAGAGGTCTAAAATCATATTTTAAAGGTTTAATAGGCTAAAATGAAAATTGAGGTGTGCTATAGATAAAAAAAAAAAAGGTGAAATTGAGCATTCGACTAAATATACTTTCCAGTCTTTGTCTTTTGTAGTTTTGATCGTTGGTCTCAGCCACTCTTTTGATATATGTTTAAAAATTTTATTAAAATAAATTTAGTTTTTTTAATTATTATATTAATATCTTTATTTAATTAAACTTAAAAAATTTATATTCACATATTTTTATAAATAAAAATAAAAAATTTATAAATGTTACATTAATATTTTTATTTAATTTTAATTAAATAATTATTTATGTTAAAATTTTTAAAAATTAATTGCATCATAATTTTACTCAAATTTAAAAAAATTAAAAATATAAAAGGCAAAGTGATAAATTTATATAAATTTAAATTAATTTGCATTTTCGTGTTCTGCAGTTGTACCACCTATACATATTCATAACTTTTTTTTATATCTTAGTGAATGGTATAATTATTATTGGATAGGTACAAGACATCCACAACTATTTGTATTTGTATAAATTTATCACTTTGTCTTTTATACTTTTAATTTTACTAAATTAACACCTCAATTTATCTATAAGATATAATATAAATATATGTATTTGCATAAATTTATTACTTTACCCTCTTATACTTGTATAAATTTATCATTTTGTCATTATTTATAAGCTAATATGTTATTTTATATGTTTTGCCAACAATGCAAATATGTTGAGGTATAAATTTGTCACTTTAATTGTATAAATTAATTATAGATAAATTGATGTATTAATTTGGTAAAAATGAAAATACAGGAAATAAAGTGATAAAATCATAAAAATATTAGTGGTTGCGGATGTAATATGCCTTATTAGATAATGATAGATGTTGTGGCTTATAAAATGAAAAATTTTTTATTTACACTTTTACTTTTCATATACATTTTTCAGTAATATTAAATGTCACGATGGGTAACGTGAACAATAACGTCACGCACCGCGAAAATTTCAAAAATGCCTCCCTCCTATATATATAGTCCCCTGTAAATGGGGGTATTATATTTTCATATTTTTTTTTAAAAAATTTATCGGTATCACGCCGCGCGACAATGTGCGGTGCAATCTATTTTTTTCACCCCTCATTTATTGAGGAAAAAGAATAATTTTAGCGAACCACAATATTTTGTTTGTGTCACAGCTCTGATATAAAATATTTTCCTATTATTATTTTATTTTTTTACTCCTCAATTAGGAGTAATATAAAAAAGATATACAAATATTTTTAAACATGGAAACTTAAAAATAAAATGTCGTAAATATTTAAAATTTTTAATATTAATAGTAGTATTAATTATGATGCATTCTTTTTTTAGCTCATCGTTTTTTTTTTTTGAACAGAAGTAAATTTTCATTCATAAACAAATACAGAGTACATGAGTATGAATAGATACATTGTAGTATATACATGTACTGTTCATGATATTAACTAATAAAGTTTCAAACAAAGAGATATACTAAATAAAGATGACCATTTCAACTAAAATTTTCAACACAACAAAACCATAGAAATTTCATATTAATCCTCCATAATGGATATTGCAATCCATTCTTCAATAATACATCAACTGTGACACCCAATCCCACCAATACCCCTGTTAAGAAGGCGCACACTTGACCTTCCTAACTTAAGTACTGATGTGATTGAGTATTACTTCTATCTTGAATATTATAGATAACTCTTAAATCATAATACAACCCAAAATATTGTCATCACTATTATATACAAATCTCACAATGCAACTCATTAATTTATAAAAAGATTTAAAATAATATTGTACATTTACTGAATATTCTAACTATACAATATTCTTAAGATTCTTCAATGCTCCTGCTTCCCTTGAAATATCTAGCTATCACCCAGACAACCACTCAACTCTGAAAATAAAATAAAAAGGAGTGGTGAGTATTTTCACAAGAAAATACTCAGTGAGCGAACAAAAATAACACTCTGACTTAACCGTAAAAATTAAATAAATTCATAATCCATTCATAAGAATCATTTAAAATAATCCTTTAAAGATTCAAAACCAACTTTCCAGAAGTTAAACTACCTAGCTTGTTTCCTTTTTAAAAAAATATTTCAATCAAATTTCATATGATACACAACACAGTATGATTTACCAAAAATATTCAAAGATCCAAATTAATATATATATCTGGTCCCAGGCAACAGATAAACATATACTTTTACCAACCCTGTATTTACAAATGTGTACCCGGCTCTTGGTAGCAGCTATATACATTTATAGTCACATATATATATCCGGCCCTAGGCATCGGCTATACATATTTACCATCTCATGTTTATATGGTAACATGTGTATCCGGCCCCAATCAATGACTATACACACTTACCAATCATACCATATCCCAGATATGATTTACACCTATATAGTAGTATATGTATTCGGCCCTAGACTTCGACTATACACAACTACTCAAATATGCCATGTCTCATACATGGAATCTCTAACTCTTAGTGCCATGCGTACTTAAGATTATAATCATAACTAAAACTTTGAAGTCCAAAATGGATGCCTAAATGATTGAATTTGGATATCAAGATGGGATTTATCGGGTTCCCTTAATATAAGCCATGTAGATCTCTGAGCTAACTTCGATTTGATATATTATAGGCCCCCTAACTCAACCGGTGCCGAAGGTTAGGTCCTCCTAAAGTAATGCTGCGCACCTCGACGGTCCGTTTTAAGAATTCAAGTTTTTGGTCATCAATAGTGCACAAAGGCACCACCTGATCTGCATAGAGGCGCCGCCATTTCCCACATAGGCACCGCCTCTTCACTACAGAGGCGCCGCTCTTATCAGATAGAGGCGCATGCCTTTGGGCCTCAATTGGGCTGAGGCGTCGCCCTTGTGCACAGAGGCGCCACCTCTGTGCATTTAGGCATCGCCTGAACTCACCCTGGTAACGTACTAATTTTTAAATTTTGATAGAAAATGAAGATTTCAATCCAAATCATCCAAAAATCATTCAAAAGCAAGTATAATAATAAAATGATTACAGAAAAGAAGTCCACTCACCAAACTGTCGGTTCCTCCCTCTTTTTCTCTTCCTCCAGCAGCATTTTCCTTTGTTTTTTTAATCATCTTCTTCCTTATATAAAAAACAATGGCGGTTTAAGCTAATTTGGATTTTAGTCCCCCAGCTTTCAACTTTTCAATTAAGTCCTCAATCCAAACTTATTTTCCTTACAATTTAGTCCTAATCCAAAATAACTTAAAATAACTCAAATTATTCGGGTATGGACGTGACATCAACAATATTATTGTGAACCTTTTTGAAGAAATAAGAATCACAGGTGGTAAGTTGAACCAAATTTCTCTCATTGTTCACAAAAAATCTAGTGGCTTTGAAAATGCTCACCTTGATATGATGAAAAAAAGTGGTCATCCATAGATTTTTTTGATTAATAGGTACTTTAAATAAAGAATCCATGAATCTGAAGGTATATCTTTTTGTTAATGTTAGTATAGATGTGCCCTAGGGCCATTTTGTATGTAAATATTATATATTAATCCCTTGGCAATAAAATATTCTTTTAGATAAAGTGTTTGTTTATTTGAATATTTACCTTTAGTATTATGTTAAATGAGTTTATTATCAAGAGTTGATAATATGAGTGACAAACTCATTTGGTATATATGCTATAAATGTTCATAGTTGGTGGATTAATATAAAGGTAGTATTAATCCTTAGACTATCACCTCTGTCTATTTTCCTTGATCGATATATGATATCGATAGTGGGGGATAGTGAGTCTCATGCTACTTAATATAAGATATCATAATAGACATGTGGATACTCATGTGATAAGTGGATCAAACAGTGACACAAGATTTGTGATTGCTTGAGAATTTTCTTTAGTCAACACGCACAGTCTTGGACATAATTATGCATATAGTCCTTTGACCTGAGGCAACACGGTCATACACATATGATTGGATAGAGTTTGTTACCGCTTACATACCTATGCTAGCCATGTATAAGGGTATATGGCGTTTGGTGGCTCTAGTTGGTTATATATAGGGATGAGTGATCGACCAAGATGAAATTCATTTCCTGGAGTGAACCGAGATAAAATCCTATGCTATCTAAGTTATTCTTAATGAATAAGTACCTGGTCCGGTCAAACTCGACTTACTCGAAAAGAGTTTCGGTACTGGAAAAGAGTTTCTAGTGATAGTCGTGTTTTATCAAGAATTGAACTTAAGATGAGGTCATATGATTGAGGCAATTAGAGTTTGACTAAACCTTGACTCTAGCCAATATCGGGATCTTGTAATGAAGGGACATTTAGTGCACGGTAATTGTGTTCATTGGTTCTT
>CATIWO010162970.1:0-20967 GCA_949673435.1 Macaranga tanarius
TATTGAGTCGCAAGCTCATTCCTTTGCAATTGTGGTTTTTCAGGTGATAATTAGCTTAGCTTGAAGTTTTGTATTGGATAACGCTTGAAGCTTGGGTCTAGTTGTGAACTCAGGTGGTTCAATGGAAAGCTTGATGTCGACGTCATTATCCTCATGAGCATCCATCATATTGTCATTAGAAAAATGTTGTAATGAAGTTCATGTTTGTTTTTAAATACAAATGTAACTTATATGTACATTGTATAAACTAATACTTTAATATATACAAAGTATCTTTTCAAAAATAAAAATTATCATTCAAGTTTTATTTCATTAATCTGGACACGTGTATGTGGTACCTAGAGGGTGCTACAATTACTCTGAGAGTTAGAGAGAGTGTAGAGTTTGTGATGCCTCGATTGATGAAGCACCCGTTAGATGAGGAATCTTGCATGAGAATGGAGGTTGTAGACGAGTGTGTAGGGGAAGTGAATTTGAGTGAAGAAGTTCTAGAAAAAAATTTAGAGTGTAAAGTAGACAGTGAATCCTCACAAGAAACCATTTTTGTTAAACCCGAGATTCTAGTGCGAAGTGACAACCCTACTCCTCCATCTGTTGTTCAGCCACCCAAACTTGAGCTTAAAATATTGCCTACTCATTTAAGATACACCTTTGTAGGGGAGGGAAACACTTTACCCATCATCATTTCCAATAAACTTTCCATTGACCAAGAAAAAAGGGTGTGTAAAATTGTGAGAAATAGGGTGAAATCTATGGGATGGAAAATTTCAGACATAAAAGGGATCAGCCCTTCTATTGTGATGCATAGAATTCATATGGAAGAAAGTCGTAGGGCTGTTACAGAGAGACAAAGGCGATTGAATCCGAATATGAAAGAGGTTGTCAAGTTGTTGGATGCAGACATTATTTACCCAATTTCTGATAGTGAGTGGGTAAGCCCAGTGCAGTGCGTTCCAAAGAAAAGTGGAATAACCGTTATGGAAAATGAAGTAGGTGAGCTTATTTCCAAGAGGATGGCTGATGGGTGGAGGGTATGCATCAACTACCGGAAACTGAACTCAGCCACAAGGAAGGATCATTTTCCTCTCCTGTTTATTGATCAAATGCTGGAGAGAATAGCAGGGCATATATACTACTATTTATTGGATGGCTATTTGAGATACAACCAGATTTTTATTTTTCCAGAGGACCAAGAGAAGAAAATGTTCACTTGCCCGTATGGAACTTTTGCCTATCGGCGTATGCCTTTCGGACTATGTAATGCACTAGCTACATTTCAGAGGTGTATGATGGTAATTTTTTCTAATCTCATTGAGAACATCATGGAGGTATTTATGGATGATTTCTCTGTGTTTGGTGATTCTTTTGAATTATGTTTATCTAACCTTGATAGGGTCCTACAAAGATATAAGGAGGCTAATCTTGTTCTTAACTAGGAAAAGTGCCATTTTATGGTAGAAGAAGGGATAGTCCTTGGCCACAAGATTTCAAGAACAGGGATCGAGGTAGATCGAGCTAAAATAGAGATTATTGAGAAACTACCACCTCCAACAACAGTCAAGGGAGTTCAAGGATTTCTGGGATATACAGGTTTTTATAGGCGTTTCATCAAAAAAATTTCTTTAATTGCTAAGCCTCTAACCTAATTGTTAGTTAAAGATGCTCCTTTTGTATTCAATGATGAATGTTTAAATACTTTTAACAGTTTAAAGGAGGCTTTGGTTTCAGCTCCAATCATTTCACCTCCGGATTGGGAGCTTCCTTTTGAGATCATGTGCGACTCAAGTGACTATGCCATGGGAGCTGTGCTTGGTCAAAGGAAGGACAACAAGCTTCATGTCATATACTATGCAAGTAAAACTCTAGTAGAGGCTCAATTGAACTACACTATAACTGAGAAAGAGATGCTAGCAGTGATCTTCGTTGTTGATAAGTTCAGATCTTACTTGCTTGGCTCCAAGGTTATCATCTTCACTGATCATTCAACAATAAAATACCTCTTGGCCAAAAAAGATACAAAATCATGTCTCATTCGTTGGGTGTTACACTTGCAAGAGTTTGATTTAGAGATCAGGGATAAGAAAGGTATTGCCAATGTAGTAACTGACCATTTATCCAGGCTAGAGGGTTATGAACAACCAAGGCAAGAAGAGGATATCAATGATGAATTTCCAAATGCTTTATTGCTAGCAGTCCAACACTTTAGTGCTCCATAGTTTGTAGATATTACTAACTTTTTAGCATGTGGAGTACTACCCCAAAAGTTGTTTTATCAACAAAAGAAACGATTCCTGTATGAAGTTAAGCATTACTTGTGGGAGGATCCGTTTCTTTATAAAATTTATTGGGATGGGCTGATTAGAAGGTGTGTTCCTGAAGGAGAAATGCTGGAAATCTTATCTCACTGCCATGATTCTGCATATAGTGGTCATTTTGGGGCAACAAAAATAGCTGCAAAGGTGTTAGAGAGTGGATTCTATTGGCTCTCTTTGTTCAAGGATGCGAAAGAGTATGTGGGATAATGTGATAGATATTAGAGGTAAGGGAATTTCTCCAAGAGGAATGAAATGCCACTTGTATCAATTTAGGAGGTAGAGCTTTTTGATGTTTGGGGGTTGGATTTTATAGGTCCTTTCCCATCTTGTTTTGGGAATTAGTACATCTTAGTTGGGGTAGACTATATGTCTAAGTGGGTGGAAGCCATTCCTTCACCTACTAATGATGCTAAAGTGGTGATAAAAGTTTTGAAGAAGTTGTTCAGCAGGTTTGGAGTACCTCGAGATGTGATTAGTGATGGAGGTTCGCACTTTTGCAACAAGTAATTTGAAGCTCTATTGAAAAGGTATGGAGTTTACCATCGAGTTGCTACCCCATATCACCCCCAAAACAATGGTCAAGTGGAGGTCACATATAGGGAGATCAAGAAAATTTTGGAGAAAACAGTGGGTTCCTCTAGGAAGGATTGGGCATCCAAGTTGGATGATGCTATGTGGGCAATTCGCACAGCATAGAAGACTCCCATCGGTATATCTTCTTACCGATTAGTTTATAGGAAGGCTTGTCATTTGCCAGTGGAGCTCGAGCATCGAGCTTATTGGGCCATCAAAGCATTTAATTTTGATATGAAGGCAACCAGTGAAAAGCGATTGTTGCAACTAAATGAATTAGACGAGTTTTGATTTTAAGCATATGAGAATACCAAGCTATTTAAAGAGAAAACAAAATAGTGGCCTGATGCTTATATTCTAAAGAAAGAATTCAGATTTAGTGATCTTGTGCTTTTGTTCAACTCTAGACTGAAGCTATTTTCAAGGAAGCTGAAATCGAGATGGAGTAGTCCATTCAAAGTTCATCAAGTTTTCCCACATGGCACAATTGAACTTGTAAATGCAAAAGGAGAATGCTTTAGAGTGAATGGAATAAGATGAAAGGTGTACAAAGGAGGCTTGGTGCCTAAAAAAGGGGAGTCATTTCACCTTCATCATCCTTGAGCTCTCAATTCGGGTTCGGTCAAGCTAAAGACCCTAAACAAGCGCTTGTTGGGAGGCAACCCAATTTGAATGTTGATTATATTTGATTGTGATAATTTTTTGGGTTATTATCATATTTTAATTGTTTTGATGTTTATTTTGGTTCATTTGGGTCATTTTTGTTGTTATTTTAGGGGGCCAAGGCATAAATTTACTGAAGGAATGAAGAAGTGCAAGAAAATTAAGGATAGAGGCCAATACGGGTAGATACACGGCCGTGTACATGGTCGTGTATAGGTATGCATGCTAAACACGGGCAATCAACATGCCTATGTATATTTTTAAAAATTTAAATGGCCAACACGGGCATGTACATGCTTGTGTGTGTGGCCGTATATTGTGCAGTAATTTAAGCCAATATACACGGGCATGTACACACCCGTGTGTATGGGCGTGTAAAAATGCCTCATTATACACGCTCGTGTCATTCTGGATACCCCATTATACATGCCCCATGTCCTTTAGCGATAAAAATGGTAGAAACGAACACGGGCTGGGACACACCCGTGTCTCGAGCCCGTGTAGCCCTAGTAACCCTAAAATCTATTGAGACACAGGTGTGTCTGATTATACACACCCATGTGGTGCTATTTTTCTATAAAACTGAATAGTTTCTTTTCAAATCCAACCTTCACTCTCTCTCTCTTTCTCCCTTCCTCTCTGCCGACCACCCTTATTTTGGCCTACCCACGCTATTTTCGGCCCTTCCCACACTATTTTCGGCCTCTTCCCACCACTCTCCCTTTCCTTTCACCCTTTTACACACTTCTCTTCATTCACCATGTCTGGTCCTCGCCTTAAAAGGGTGAAGACCACTGCCCGGCACACTCGCCGCCGACGAGCACCTCCGGCTACTCCTCTTCAGGTGCCGGTCAACCCACCACCACCCCAGGTCGGCGGTCAGGTGAGCAGAACTCCTCCCTCTCTCCATCCTTGCCTGACTTTTTAGGATGCCCACTACAGAGCCAAGGTACAGATCCTCTCTCCTCTCCCTATTGAGACTAGTAGATATTCTAGTCAGAGTTCATTACAGTAGTTAGGGGTTTGGAATAAGATTAGTAATAGGTTGACTGTAGGGCATTGGCTAAACTTGCTGACTACTAGGGATCCCTGCTATCCCGAGTTACTTGTGGAGTTTTTGGCCTCTTTTAGGATGAAGAAGAAGGGTTTGATTGATGTGTTTAGGCCAGACGTGATTCAGTTCAGGTTAGGAGGGACCCAGTTCTCATTTTCGATCACTACCTTTTGGGTCTAGCTAGGATTATACAGTGCTACCTATGTGACCACTAATAAGTATAGGCAGTCTCTACTAGATTTTTCTGATCGCACCACAGACAGCACTTTTTAGGACACATATGCTAGACCTAGGTTCACTCACTACGAGCCCACCAAGTCTAAGAGCACTGGTTTGATATCCCCCATCCTCCGTATTCTCCATAGGATTATAGCACACTCTATCTGTGGGAGACGAGAGAGTACTGGGGTGGTTAATAGGTGAGATTTGTTCTACCTATATTATTTAGAGATGCGTGAGCCCTGTAACCTAGCTTATGGTATGGCCCACTATTTTGACTTGATGAGTGGGAAGTTGAGGGGTGCATTGTGTGGGGGGCCATTATATCACTCGGTTAGCACATAGGCTTGAGGTTTTTAGTGGGCTCACAGGTTTGTCTCGGGGCATACATATGACTGTGATTGATTCAGAGGCTCTACGCTCTATGCGAGTAGTAGAGAAGAGGGGGGACACATATTTCTTGATTGATGCCCCACCTGCTGGAGCTGATGATAATGATATCCCCGCTGATCCTGCTGCTCCTGGTGTTCCACCAACACCCATGACCCCACATGACGACATTCCTATGCATGACGCCCCTCCACCTCCTCCTGACCATTGGAGACGTCACGAGGAGATGCTTCAGCACTTGTACTATTATATGGATTATCAGACCCAATCTCTGGCCCTCCTGCTCCATGATTGCAACATTGCTCCTCCAGATTATCTACCTCCTCCTCCTACCTACTTTCAGCCTTATCCATTTTGCTGGATCTTCTTCTGCCTTTCCAGAATCCTCAGAGCCATTTCTACCTGCTCCGACGGTTGACCCTTCTTATGATCCAGAGGCTACTAAGGAAAGTAGCAACGAGGAGTGATCCACTTCTGATGTCTTACACCCTTTTATATTTTTAGTCGTATTTTATTTTGTTTAGCCATTTACTTATTTTGGATGTTTTATTATTTTTAGTAGTTATTTTTGGATTTGTGGATTATGTTATGATTTATGGATTTATGCTATAGTATTTTTAGTGGTTTATGATTCTCTGATTTCTTTTAATCGTATTGTGCTGTGTTTGTAGTTTCATTCTTGTTTTTGCAGTTGTGTAGTTATTCATGTTCTTCATTTCCACCACACCAGTAGCTAGTAGACGTGCATTACATTTAGGGAAGTAACATTCTCTTTCACTTCCTTTATTTTTAAAACATTGAGGATAATGTTTAGCTTAAGTATGGGGGAGTGGGAAATGTATTTATATTTTGCATTAAAAAAATCAAATTACTGCATACTTAGGTAAATGTTTGTGCTGAAATTATCATTTTTATGAATTTACTTCAATTAATTGGGTTCCTTTATACAAGTGGTATATTCTCCAATTAATGTTTGCTTTGTAATTCTTAAGCTTAAATATTAGCCTAAAAAGTGAGAAATTTTTAAACTTTAATGAACCTAATGCTAATTCCCTTTTTCATAATCGAGACTCATAGATTAAGATTTTATAAGTGTATAATCTATTAAATTTTAGAAAAAGAAAAGGTAAGATGGAGCGTTACACGCACTTACCTTTTGAAAATTTTTGGGAAAAGAAAAGGTAAGATGGAGCATTACACACACTTACCTTTTATTAAAAAATAAAATAAAATAAAATAAATAAAAGAAACGAGATGCAGTGTAAAACACACTCGTAATAATAATAATTGCTGTTTAAAGTCTTTTTAATAATCGGTTATAACTTGGAATGTTAATTTGTGAAAATTTTGATTATGAATTAGAGAATGGCTATTCACTTGGTAATAATTAATAATTTATTGCTTTTAAGTTATTATTTTTGTTTTTGAAGTATAAATCTTATATTAGTTGTAGAATGTACTAAATGTATAAGTAGAAGTGGTTGTTGAATTTTATTCATTTTTATGATAGGAGTTTGAGTAATTTTTTACTTGAGGGCAAACAAAGATTTAAGTGTGGGGGAGTTTGATTATGTCCATTTAATATATATTTTAAGTGTGTTTTTGTATTCAATTTATGTTTAATGGTGTTATTTTTATATGTATATTAGTTTAATTTATGTGTTTGTTGTATTTCAGGGTATAAAAGATATAAACTAAAGAAAAAGGGACCTAAAAGTGAAAAATGGCAAGGACTTGAAGTGAATTTGGTTACCCAAAGCGATACACGGCCATGTACAAGAACACGCCCAAATACATGGCCATGTTTATGGCCGTGTTCGCTACTGGAAGGAAGATCAAGGAAAGACACAGCCATGTTGAAGGTCGTGTCTCATAAGAATATAGAACATGGGCTCGGGACACGCCCATGTGTCAACCCATGTTCTACAATGTGAACATTGAACCAAAGTCAATCATGGCCATGTGGTTAGGGCACGTTAAAGTCAAGTTTTTGCAGCATGGAGACACGCCTGTGTAGAGCTATACACGGTCATGTGGTGTCAATTTTGTCAACTCTTGTGTCAATTTTGTCAGCTTGGTGAATTATTGGAGTTTTGAGCAGGAAAGATCAAGAAGAAAAAGAGGAGATTGGTGCCCAAAAGAAGAGAGCTGGAGCTGGAACAGAACAGAGAAGAAAGAACAAGGAGACTAAGGAAAAGAAGAGAAGAAAGGGGATTCAATATTAAATCTGGACCATTTTGAGCTTTTCTATCTCTTTCCCTTCTTTAATTCTTCAAGTTCTTAATGTATTTCTTGTTTAAATACATTGTTTGTAACATTATATCTAACTAAGTTTAAACTTGGTTGGGAATTTGTGGATCTTGGTTGTATTTAGCATGTTGAGTTAATATATATCTTCATATATTTTGCATAAAATGTTCATTGTGCTTAATTATTATTTATGATTTGATCACCCATGAATAATATGTTAACTAAGATTAGACATTGAGAAATGCTAGTTTTAATGGATCTATGAACATTTATTGGATGATTTATTAACTAGAGATAGCTCAGATTTAATCCAATTCTATTTGGGTGTGATTTATGATTGATTCTCTACATTTATTTTGGGTCTTGATATAATGAGAGTTAATTAAAATCCATTTAATTGGTAAAGATAAATTAGTTAATTTTTACTCGAGAGAGACCAATCACATTGTAGGAAACCCAGGATTTGCAATTGTATCTAGTTATATATTGTTCAAATATTAGAGAAGACTAAGTGAAATAAATTCCCAACCATCCTCATTACCATTGCTTATTTTAATTCTCTTTAATGAATTCTTGTAGTTAATAGTTTTTAATTAATTGTCCAATAGTATAATCAACCATTGTTAATCCTTAAACAAGTTAAAATTGGAATTAATAGTTGGATAAACAGTTTAATCCTCGTGGGAATGATACTTTACTCACTCTGTATTACTTATCGAACCCGTATAATTGCGGGGAGTGATCAAAAGGATTGTTAATAATCATATTAGCATCTAAAGAACTAGGCTTAACCTTAGCATGCAAAGCAAAAGAATGAGACATAAATGAATGTGTAGCTCCTGTGTTAAATAACACATATGCATCTCAGTCAAAGATAGTTAACATACCCATAACAACTTCTGGAGATGCTAGTGCTTCCTCTTGTGTCAACGCAAAGACTCTAGCCTGCGTCATAGGTCAATTCTACTGAGAACTCTGGCCTTGTTGAGATGTTACAGCCACAGCGCGACCTCTACCCACACTAGGGCTAGAATTAGTGGTGACCTACCAATTTGGTGGATAGTTCCTACTACCACTCTAGTTTCTAGGCACAACAACCCCTTATCCTGATCCACCAAATTGTACCAATGAAGGGCAATCTCTTTTAATGTGGCCAACTTCTCCACATTCATAACAAGTGATTGATCTTTTTCTACATTCCCTTTCATGGAACTTTCCACAAGTTTGGCATTAAGGATAACGAGTCTTCTCAGGTTATTCTATTGCATACCTCCTCGAGTTTGCCTTTGACCACTGGCCGAGCTACCAGCTGGTTGCCTTACTGAACTTTACCTCATCTGTGGCTGATTTCTTTATTGTCCCCTATTCACATAAGAGCCTTGTCCACTTCCACCATAACCAAATCTAGGTGGAAATGTGTTACCCCTTCTGTTAACTGGCTTGTTTGCAAACCCTTGAGAAGAACCTGGGTTAAATCTTTTATTCCTCTGCTCTGCTTTCGTTTCCTCATTCCTTGCCTTCTCGAACGTGAGTGCCTTTTGAACTAGCTCTTGAAACTTATTTCCTTCATACCAGGCTATCCCAGTTTTCAGTTGAGCTTTTAGTCCACTTTTGAACTGATCGCACTTGATTTCTTCTGAAGGCATAATCTATGCGACAAAGCGATAGAGGTCTTCAAATTTATCAGCATACTCCTTGACTGATAAACTCTCTTGGTTCAGCTTAAAGAAAGCTTTTTATTTACTCTTTTTGTAAGAACCCGTCAAATATTTCTTATGGAACTCCGTGACAAATACGGTCCACGTCAATCCTTCACCATATAAACGGCAAATCCTTGACAGCTAATCATTTGCTAAGCCTTTCACAAATCCATGCATGTTATGCACCTTTTCCACCTCTGTCAATCCCAATATCAAGAAGGCTTTCTCCAATTTCTTTAACCATTTGTTAGCTATTCCACTGTCAATTGACCCCTCGAAGTCGTATACACCTAATCTGTATGCACGATCCACTATCATCTAGGGATCTCGATATTGCTCATGAGCAGCCATAGCAGTTACAAAAGCCTACATCATCAGAGCTCCCATACTGGCATCAGCTTAAAATTGAGGTACTAGCGGCTATGGCTGAGGAATAGGTAGAACTGGTTGAACTGGAGGTACAGGAATAGGTTGTGGCTGTGGAGAAGCTAGATACTTTCTAGATACACCAGCTGAGGTGGAATCTGCATGTTCTCCTCCACTAACTGACATATTATCCTCTCTCTCTGGATGGTCAGAAAGACTCCTATGAGGTTGGCAAATATCATCAAGTCTAGCAACACAGCCACAATTACCACGACCTCTACCACCTCTAAGTCTTGGCGGCATATTCTATAAAACTACAATAACAATAAAGTCTTAGACTTAACAATTCTATTCCATAGATAAACACTTATGCAAACTGCTAAATCTAGGCAAACTACTAAACTTAAGCTCTTATAACCAAACTTATAACCCTAGGCTCCGATACCAAAAACTGTCACACCCGCTCCTCTAGCTAAAGAGCCAGGCGCAACCTGCTATGCTGATGCCATACTAATGCCACACATATAATCTTAAACCTCATTATTAAGATGGACTCAAAATGAAATTGTCATTATACATATCATAAATCTTTTACAACAACCTTTATATCGTTGTAAAATAAGTCCATCTACTAAGCAATAGTTAAAGCTTAAGATACTACAAAAGTCCAAAATGTTGGGATATGTTGGCTCAACCTCTCTAGACACTGGATAGCACTAAGACTGCTCTACTAGCTACAGCTGATGCTACTCTGCTCGATATGAAAACATTTTAAAAACAAAAGAGGGTGAGTACAAAAATACTCAGTGAGTGGAATAACTTTAAATATGATACATTAAAGTGGGAACAATAGCTATCTATTTAAATCATAAAATTGTCCATAAAACTACTTTGAACATCATAATAATAATTAATAATAAGCTGCTGAAATTATAATATAAGGTTAATATAAACTGATTTATTTCTTATCCAAAACATCATAGTAAGACATAAACGTAAGCTGATTTCCTTCTTTTTAAAATAATATCATATCATAGCTAAACAGTTGCATAACAACTAAAATACACTGAGAAATAGTTGAAATAAAATAATGCTTTAGCTAACCTGCTTCCTTACAAGTCGAGTGTTGCTAGCTGAAAGAATATAATGCTTTAGCTAAATCGCTTCCTTACAAGCCGATTTAAGATTGAAACATTATCATTCATAAAAATGTTATTCCATACACTCCTCAATATGTAACCAAAGATTGTGCTAATACAATGGGTAGCATTGATGACCTAGCGTCCCATGTGCACATATACTATAATTCTGGTCATATGCATGCGCAGAGCTGGCCCCCAAGGCCTTACCACCTAACTGTTCACCTCCAAGACTATATGTACAATCAAGCGTTGTCCCCAAGACAGTTGTTAAATAAACACCAGTCATCTTGGTGCAATATAATGGGTACATAATACGAGTGTATAGTTTTATTCATAAAACTAATTCAATCACATTTAACAAACATCTATTAAAATATAATTTCTGAATTGTAAAACTAATAGTTATGTAAAATTGAAACATAATCATAGTATCAACATAGTAACCATATATTTGCTTAGAATTACATTTGCTATCTCAACAATAGTTATATGCTACATGTTCCCATTTTCTCGTATAAAAGCGAAGAACTTATACAATCATACTTTATAACTAATACATGATAAAATTCCATTTGTAAGGAAATATCATATTTATAATATAGAAACCTTTTCCTAAACTATAAAACATATTCTTTCATATACATATATGGTTTTAAAGTAGTTTTATATACATATCCACTCACTTGAGCCTGCTGAACTGAAACCTAGTCGGCTGGCCTTGCCCTAGCCTCTACGGCTCCAATTTGATCCGATTCTAATATCCGTAAATAAAATCATCATAATACCATCTTAAATCTTGATTCTACTCAACTTAGACTGATCTACGGTTAAAGGATAGGTTAAATGACCCGAAAAGTGGTCCGAAAACACTCAAAACTGAGTTTCGGAGCCCAACTAGCCATTGAGGTGTCACCAGGCTACACAGAGGCGCATGTCTCTATGCAAAGGCACCCTAGAGGAGTGCAGAGGCGCATGTCACATGTGCAGAGGTGCCTTAGAGGAGTGCAGAGGTGCATGTCACATCTGCACAGAGGCGTATGTCTCATGTGCAGAGGTGCATGCCTCTACACAGAGACACATATCTCATGTGCAGAGGCGCCCGCCTCTATGCAGACAGGTACTGCATCCGAAAATTGACCAAAATCACAAATAAACAACTCAACACAAGTCCAAATATAATTCTAAACATCCCATGGGTCTGTTTATGATCAATTCATGTATCAAAACTCATAAATTCAACCAAACACTCCATTTTTGGATAATTCATGAATTAAAAAGTTTAATATAAAAACTTACTTCAAATTTCTTTTTGTAAATCTTGTAGTTGATAAGAAGCCTTCAATTGTTGTTTAAATCCTTAAGATTGAGAGAAAACAAGAAGAAATATTTGATGATGAAGATGTAGAGAAAGAAGAAAAGAAAAATGGAGGAAAGAAAGAAAGAAAGAAAGAAAATGAAAGTTTGTTTCCTTCTTCCTCTGCAGAAAATGTAGGAGAAGGGTTTGCTACAGTAGCAAATCCTTTTTTTTTAAAATGTAAAATATCCGTTTTGACCCCTGAAATATTCATTAGGCATAAAAACAAGCCTCATAACTTATTTTTATAACAAATAAGTCCATAACTCTATCTAGAACTTAGGGAAATTTAGAGCAGGATGTTACACCCTAAATAAACCAGGGACATCTATTTGTAATTGTTTCCTTGATATAATGCTCCTATTATATTTGGTCCTTCTATATTTGACCTTAGCAATCCTACACAGAAAGCATCTTCAGCATCAACAATCACATACATGCCTCGGTTCCACAGTGAAATCAGCTCCTTGCAAATGGTGTGTCATTGAGGCAAGTATATGGAAATCTCGGTTGTTTCCAAGCTTGTAACAGAGGTCTAAATTCAAACGAGATACATGAACTCATTGAAATCCATGATGATCAAAATGATTCTGCTATGCACCAAGGACAAACCGATTAGCAGGCAGAACAAGCAAAGTGATATTCCAGAATCTATAATGGTGCCACCACTTCCATCATGTTTCAATGAAAAGGTCTCTGGTGGAATTTTCACGCGATGCCTGGCAACACTTATGTCAACTAAATTCAAATAGTAACAATGCAAGTCTGTTGGATTTACAAATGGAGTCGAATGATAATCTTCTTCCAAACCTTAGAAGGGTTGCAGCCGTTGTGGGTCCTGAACCAAATGGATTCAAGCAGTAAAAAAAAGACGTTGGCGAGTAATATTCCCCAATTGTCTTAAGAGAAAATTTGGGGACATAATTAAACCCATAATTCCACCACTTTTGCCTGTACATTCAAATGCAGAGAAGTTTCAACTGTCTTTTGAGCAACCAAAATGCAAGTGAACAATTGTTTGAAATTAACAGGCTGTTTTTCCAGAACAACAATTGTTTGAAAAGGCTCTGGGGTCATCAGAATGTACATGTACTTGTCATAGACTAGCTTCTACGGGTTTTAGGTGCATCTTCAATGCTTCAAATTTATCCATTTCTTCATATTGAGCCATTCAGGATATTTGCAGCGTAATTAATCTGTGGTCTTAGTTTTTACCAATGCTGTCGTGATCACAGATAGCTCCATAATTTATGAGGAAAATAAGTGTGTTGTTCTGATGTGATTTTCTAGGAAATACAAGTTCTTCTCAAGCATAGTTCCTTAATATACATCTGCTTAGTTACTCAACTTATGTTCAAAATTGTTCACTTTGAGTTTCAGGAGCTTCATTTCTCCTTTTCTTGATTTTATTTGAAAGTTTTATTTTCAGCTTTATATATATTTCCTTCGGTTATGCATGCTCTTCCTTTCGATCCTAGATTTTCATATCAAGAGATGTCTTCTAATTGGTGAAATTAAAATCAATAATTGATTTCCAATTTTAATCCATGCAGTGGCCATGCTTCCACTGCTTGTTGATATGTGGAACCTGTGTGGTTTTTTAATGTGTAGTTGTACCACCAGCTACACCTTCAGTACTAGAACCACCAGCATATGTTCTTGTATAAGCACATTTATTATTTTTGCATTCGAAGATGTCAGGGTTGTTCCTGCAGAATTGATTAACGCAAGTGAGTTCTCTGTAAGTATGTGAAGCTGTTGACTTGAAGATTGGAGGAAGTTGACGAAATCTATGCCTACAAGGTTCGCATGGCGTCAAGAAAAGATCACTGCCAGAGTCTGGTGCGAGATACAGAGGTACACCAGAGCTCCCAAAAGATACTTTCACCAGATAGTATCATCCTGTGACATGCAAAATCGCAATGCTGCAGGATAGAAAGGAGCTCTGATTTTTGAAAGTTCTACAAGTGTACCTATTCTTTTAGTCATTAAGTTTGCCAGGATAGAAAAGACATTCTACAATACAAACTATAAATTACTTTACAAATCTTAAAAATTATTTGAATGTTTTTTTTTATAAAACTAGTAACAATTTAAATATACATTCCGTTCAAAAAAGGTTAGATATATATTAAACTTCTGAATTAATTAATAGTTTTGGAAATGATCAAACAGCTTCTATTGGTACTAAGTTTATTATTATTTTTTTTTTGGCAAAACGCCTAAACAGAATCAAACAGAAATCAGTCTCTATCATGACTGTGACATTCTATACGAAGTTCCTGAGCATTTTTGTTTAGAATGACCACAGTATATTTTTCCACTTTGATTTCTAGTCTCTAAGGACGGCAACAACTTATTCGCTTGGAAGATTTAGTTGACTTCAGTACACACAGATGACTTCTTCTGTATAAAAGCCACTCCAATGATTCTCAAAATCATCATCACCCATTAATTGCCTTTCTGAATTTGATAATACGACGAGTAAAGTAATGTCTTCCCTTCTCTTATTCTCCTCTATCATTCTTCTTCTTCTTCTTCAATTACTTTCTCTTCATCATGTCCTTGCTTTGCCTAATGTATCCTCACACGAGACAGAGGGGCTATTTACCAAATTGTGGTTCAAAATTTTCAAAATTCTCTTTTTGTGGTTGTTTTTCAAAAAATTCCAACTTTTGTGGTTGTTTTTTAAAAAAATTCCAAATTTGTGGTTCGGTTTGACCGAAAATTTTTTTTTGACTTTTTTTAGGGGCCATTTCGCCTGTGGGAATGGCGAAATGGCCCCTTGGCCATTTCAGGGCCATTTCGCCAGTCCCACAGGCGAAATGGCCAAGTCATTTCGCCTGTGGGACTGGCGAAATGCCTTGACCGAACCTAACCGAACCGACCCGATCGGTTCGGTCGGTTACCGATTCGGTTCGGTTTAATTTCGATTTTAAAAATATATAACTGACTGGTTTGGCTCGATTTTTGTTTGATTGTATAAAATATCATAATTATTTTGCAATACATGAATAGTAACATGCAAAATTGTACAAAAAGTTACTATTTTACTATTCATCAAATTACTGTTTCGACATCCGTTTCCAATACAGCTTGGGTCAAAAAAATTCATGTAATTTTCTCATTGTCGTGGCATTTTTTTCCGAAATTTGAAAACCAAAATCAAACCAAACCAGTCGGTTATTTATTTTTGAAAACCGAAATTAAACCGAACCGAATCGGTAACCGACCGAACCGATCGGGTCGGTTCGGTTCGGTCAAGGCATTTCGCCAGTCCCACAGGCGAAATGAGGCCATTTCGCCTGTGGGACTGGCGAAATGGCCCTGAAATGGCCAAGGGGCCATTTCGCCACTCCCACAGGCGAAATGGCCCCTAAAAAAGTCAAAAAAAAAAATTTCAGTCAAACCGAACCACAAATTTGGAATTTTTTTAAAAAACAACCACAAAAGTTGGAATTTTTTGAAAAACAACCACAAAAAGAAAATTTACCAAATATTGAACCTTAATTTGGTAAATAGCCCCGAGTTACCCACTGCGGCAATTATTGTTAATACCAACACAAGTTGAAACTGCCTTCCCCACTCCTATGTCTCTTAAACGACAAAATTTTAAGTGGATTCAGTTCGCCACGTAAAATTATCAAATTTTCATTAAAAAATTAATATATAGCACAATTAATTAGTATTTATTTTAGATTTACAATATCTAACTATAATTACTTTTAATATATATATATATATATATATATGTGTGTGTGTGTGTGTGTGTGTGTGTGTGTGAATTTCTTTTTTTAAAATGTATATATTTTTTTAAAATATTACATATTATTAATTTTTTTTACATAGAATTAATAAGTCCCTCTTTTTCCCTTTTTATATAAAATTTAAATATTACATATTAAGTATTAACAACTTGTTAACAATTTGTTTCTTTTTTTTTTTTTTTTTTGAAGTGTCATAGACTTCAATCTAATAGACTTAATTTTATTTTAAAAAAAATATATAGATATAAGACCTTGGCATATAAAATATCGGGCCCGTACCTGAATATATATAAATATTATATTTTGAGTAGGACTAAATTGTAAAATATACAAGCTTGATTTAAGGATATATTTGTAATAAAAAAAATAGGGTGTTAAAGTGTAAATTTACTTCTAACGGCCCATTACTTTCAATAAAAAAAAAGAGATAAAATAAAATAAAATACGTGTTGCATGAAAGAAGGAGGTGAGGATGACACACTCACCATCCTCCTTGGCCCTTGCCAAGCATGCCTACAATTAAAATAATGAGTGAATTGGTACAAGATATGCTTTTGGATACCAAAAGCTTAAGTTAACCAAAAACAAAAATAAATTTGCTTTCAGAGATAGCAAGGAAGAGAAATTCTAGCAACAAATTTTGTGAGTGGATTCATTGTTTTTTATATATATATATATATTATTAATCTATTCAACTGTTTTATATTGTTTACTTATTTATTTATTTCGTTATTTTATTATATAATTAATATTTATTTTATTAAATATTTAAATAATTCTTTGTTTATACATTTATCTTATAGTTATTACCTATTATTTACTCTATCTATTCCTTTTATTTGAAAATTTTGATTTTGATTGAATTATTTTTTTTATGAAGAATACTTGTTGAAATAATATTTATATATTGGTTGAATTGAAATTTTGGGACATATATATATAAGCCAAGTACAAAGCCATCTAAGTGCATGAGATTACATGCTTTGCATGCTAACGGAATGGTTGTTCAAGTTCCTTCATTAATTGTTTGTTAACTTATTTACTTGTTTATTTGTTACTCCTTGTACTAAATTATTAACTTTTATACATTTACTTTCATATTTAATTATTTTATTGGTCGGATGCATTTTTTTTTTTGCTACGCCTATTGTTTAAAAAAAAGAAGAAAAGAAAAAAGATTAATGATAATATATATATATATATATATATATAGACTATTAATTGAGAAAGTAATATATAAATATATTTGAAAATGTGGTTGTTTTATTTTTATAAACATATGTACTTGAAAGGAAAGGTTGTAGTAAGACCGTACTCAGGATACGGCAGGGTTCGGTGAGACGTCAGACTATGTCCGGGACACAGCTACTCACGTAAAATTATTAATTCTTATATCTGGGATATAAAATTATGAGATTTATGATTACTGTCTTTGGGACAGCGCTCAAGATTATAAAAGCCTTTAGGGTTAATCCGAGTGGTTTATTTATATTGGTATGCATACCTGATTTGAACCTTCAATGTGCTAATTGGTACCCACCACATTGATAGCAACCTAATACATATATTGCATATAAATTTACTATTTAAATGAATTAATTTGTGATACGATATACATGTTTGGAATGTATATGATTTAATGAAATATTTTTCTTTAATTATTATTATATAAATTATTTACTTAATTAATTATCGGGAGTGTTTATTTAGTCTGCTCACTGGGTATTTTTTACGAAAATATTCACCACTCCCTTTTGTAAAAATTATTTTGTTTTCAACATAGCTTAAAGCTGTAAATAGTGTACAGTATAATGGCAATATGCTGGGTTTCCCAGACATTAAACGTTCAGGAAGAAGAGACTGAGATTATCTATTATATTCACCACGATCCAAATGCGGTTTTATCATTTCAGGTGTCTATAGAGCCGATAGCTTTATGATACAGAACCCGTACTCGGAGGTTTGAAGTTGAGGATGGATATATAACTGTTATCATCATTTTCCACGTGACTGACCCCAATGTTCAAGTCACTTTATCTTGGATTTAGCCACTGCTGCTGTACCAACTATCTTTTTACTGGATGAGGGATGTGTGTTTAGAATGATGGCTGCTATTTTGGGTATACATACGTATAGGTAGATCATCCTAGGGGTAGTTAGGCTACCACCCTCAAGGCTTTTTGGGCTATTTTAATATTTTAGTGTATTATTTGTATATTTTTGATAGCCCTCTCCCTGTATCTTCCCTCTCTGTTGAACAATATTTATGTATATTATTATGCTTTCTTGCCATTTGATGTTGTTATCTATACGTTAGTTGATGTTTTTATATAGTTAGTATATCTGTGAGTTTGAATGGTTAGCAAATAAATCGTTAACCCCAAAACTACATATTTAGACGAGTCAGAGTAATTATGCATTCTAGAAGTGATGCTTCACCACGCTGACACTCTGCACGTGATAGATTATCCTCGAATCTAATTTATATGGGTGCCAGCGGGGAGGAGTGTCATAATTTTTGTTATCACAGCCTTGGTTTTGAAAGCTTAGGTTGTGAAAAGTCTAGATATAAAAGGTTATAAATTATTAAGATAGGAATATTATTAATTTTGAAACCCTAGTTACTATGAACAATGCTATCCATAACCTTTAAACTTAAGTAAAAAAAAAAAAGTATTTAAGAATTTCACTAGTACTTATATGATGAATAAAAGGAAAGGATTGATGAGGTTGTACTTGGAGATTTAAAAAAAGTACTGAATAGATTAATTTTGAATTGTAGAAAGTTAAGTGATGGTAAGAACTAGAGGAGGTAGTACAGGTGCTCAAGGTAGACCTAGAGGTAGACCGAGAGGCCGAGGTAGGGGCCGAGGTGCCCAAGTAGGTAGAATGGATATAGTAGAGAGGGATGAGGCTGTGAATCGAAGTGGGAATGCGCTGTGAAATGAAACTCCATCTGAAGCCTCTATTAGCAACGAAAGAAGTGACGGACGTGCACGTGGTACAGAGAGTGAACAGGGCAACTCAATGTTAAGAAAAACAATATTAAATTTCAATGTGTCGGGGCGAGCACGAAATGGATAGCAACCACTGCCAGCACGTGAAAATATAACTAACCCAGTATCACAAATGATGTATATGGATGTTATAGAATTGGCATAAACTATGGCCACGACCATGGTAGAAAGAGACGGAGAAAAATATAAAAGGCTTGGAGACATGATTGAGCACGCAAAGAAGTGTGGAGCGTATGACTTCTACGGCACATTAGATCCAGGTCAGTGGACAAATGGATTAAGACCTTGGAGAAGGCTTTTACGACCTTGCAACTAAGCAATGAGGAAAAGATGAGCAATGCTTATGGGTTAATATTTGATAAAGCTAATGATTGGCTGACTCGAATTCAAAATCTCTATGGGGAGGCCTTGAACTAGCAAGTGTTCCAAGAAGAGTTTCATAGAGAATATCTGATGAAGAGTTATCAAAAAGAGAAGATGGCTACATTCATCAATCTCATGCAAGGATCAATGACTGTGAGAGAGTACATCGATAAATTTGAGGATCTATACAAATATGCTAGGGATATTTATCCTATTGAAGAGAGGAAGAGTGAAAAGTTCAAAGAAGGTTTACACATATCCTTGAGAGGAAAGCTGAACCTGTATGCTAGAACTACTTTTTGAGGTTAGGTCGAGAAAGCGATGGAGCAGGAAAAGCTCGATAAGGAATTTAAAGCTTCGACTCGAACCCAACGAAATCAACAACCTGAATCATCGTGACAACCCTGGAAAAGGAATGAGGATAGATGATCTAGATTCCTTCCTTATGCAAGAAGCAATATGAGGTCAGGAGGTGGAAATCGACCCCAGGGAAGTCAGGCATCGGTTAGACAGTCGGTGAGACTATCAGTATAAATAAGTGTTGGATATGGCATGCAGGGAAGAAACGTATTACCTTGGTGCAATGTATGTAGGAAAAATCATTTAAAAAGATGCAATCAGTTGGAGGTTAGATGCTTCTGGTGTAATGAGATCAGACATTATACCAGAAGTTGCCCGAAAGCACAATTAGGAGAACCATTAGTACAAGCATCATTTTCTCCTTGTAGAGAGCGAGGTGGAAGGTCAACTAGAGTAGGAAGGCCTGTAAATATAGCCAGAGAAAGAAATGAAACAATACAACCCTAATAAAATCAATTAGGAGGGCCGAGCGCTACAGCAAGTGGTGCGTAATAGGCAAGGATCTATGCTGTCACTGAGAAGGAGGCAAAAAAGTCTCCAGATGTGATAGCGGGCAAAGCTCACATCAATAGTAAGTTAGCACGTATATTAATTGATCCTGGTGCTACATATTCGTTCATATCAATAACTTTCGTGATGCATGATAAACTTAAGATGAATGTCTTGAATGAACCTGTGGTTTTGAGCATGCCTATAGGTATGAGTATTGTATATAAGAATGTGTATAATAATATTTTGGTGGAAATTGATGGGGGTAAAATGAAATGGAATTTCATATCCTTGTATCTTGATGAGTTTAATGCAATACTCGGGATGGATGGGTTGAGCCATTACCGAGCGAATGTGAATTACTTTGCTAGGCAAGTAAAGTTGGAAGAAGAAGATGGGAAAAAGATAATATTTATTGGAGAAGATAGGAAGACTACTATTAAGATAATTTCGATGATGAAAGTTAAAAAATATCTTAGAAAGGGGTATGAAGCCTATCTAGCTTTAGTAGTAGAGGAAAGAAAGGAAGGTGTGAAATTAAAGGAGTTACCGGTGGTACATGAGTTCGAGGACGTGTTTCTAGATGATTTACTAGGATTACCACCAGAATGAGAGCTTGAATTTGAGATCGAACTTGCGCCTAGAACAGCTCCTATATCACAAACACCATATAGGATGGCTCCAGTAGAATTAAAGGAACTGAAGGCATAATTGCAAGAACTACTGAATAAAGGATTTATTCGACCAAGTTTTTTACCTTGGGGTTGTTAGTATAGATGTGCCCTAGGGCCATTCATGTATATAGACATTGTATATTTATCCCTATGGCAATAAAATATTCATTTGGATCAAAGTGTTTGTTTATTTGAATATTTACCCTTAGTACAATGTTAGATAAGTTTATTATCAAGAGTTGATAATATGAGTGACAAACTTATTTAGTAC
>CATIWO010162984.1:0-27946 GCA_949673435.1 Macaranga tanarius
ATGAGTTATGTTTTGTGAATGATTTGATGATATTTGGTATGTTTATGAAGTGTTCTAAGGTTGATTTAGTTATATACTAGTATGGAATGGAGTGCTAGGTGGTTGAGTGGCTTGAATTGAAATATATTCATGTGTTTTGACATTACTACCCATTTTAAGGGCATTTTTATCAATTCATATAAATGAATTTGGTCTGGGTGTCTTCATGAAAGTTGTATCCCTCTGAGTTAGCTTTTCATAGATTTTTGAATCACTTGAATCCGAGTTTGGTAGAGGAAGTTATAGTCGAAAGAGTGCAGCGTGGTCCAAAGAGTCGAGTCAGGCGAGCCTCTGCACGCCCTTGCCGAGTCGTACCTGCGACCCGGGTTGACGACTCGCCAAGGCGGGTTGACGACTCGGCAACGGGTCGGTTTTCCTCTACGCGCTGATGTCTTCGTATTTTGATCATAACTTGAGCTACAGACCTCCAAATGAGGTGTGGTTTGTAGCTACAGAACCGTTAAAGAGTCCTCTATAACTTTTATGTTTTAAGAATTCCGAAAATTTATTTCTAAGATTCTCTAATTGAGCTTAAAATTTTAGTGCTCACTTATACCTTTGTCATTTGGACTCCCATACGTAGTCTAAATGCTAAATTCTTGTATTTTGATGTGTTGTAATGTATTCTATATGCTTTTCTTAATTAGTTCTTGAGAAAAACTATAAGTATGGTTGTATTAATAATTGCTTAATGAGTTGCAAGCTCATTCCTTTGCAATTGTGGTTTTCAGGACCTAGATAGCCTAACTTGAGGTGTTTACTTTAGTAGCAAGCTAGAAGTGTGGATTGGTGCGAATTCAGGTGGGACAACTGCGTGCTTGATGATAATATTTCCATCCATCCATATAAGCATTAGCCAATTGCGATTTTGTATTAAGTTCATGTTATTTTTAAAGACATATGTAAATTATATATACATTGTATAAAGTGATACTTTAATATATATAAAGTATCTTTTCAATTAAGAAAAATCTTATTATTGATGTTTTATTTCATTAATATGGACACGTGTATGTGGTACCTGGAGGGTGCTACATTTTAATATGTTAATATTTATTCAAAATTAAATTAATATTTAATAATATTTTAAATTAATATTATATTTATTTAATATTAATATTAATTTAATGAAAACTATATAATTTTATTATAAATATGTAACTCTTATAATATTTAATAATTTAAAATTTTTACTTAATAATAAATTAGTATTATATAGTATTTATTTGATACTAACATTTGATGTAAATTTAATTATTTATATCAAAATTTTTTACTTTAGACGATATTATTATTTAATAATATTTACACCATATTTATCTAATTTTTATATTAATATTAATATTGACACTAAATTATATAACTTTAAAATTTTATTATACTTATTTACTTAATATTAAATTAACTACTATATAATATTTACTTAGTATTTAAATTATCTTTTCATTTTCACAAATACTTAATATGAATGCTAATTTATATTATAAATTTTGTTAATAATAATATTATTATATAACAAAATTACGTATTTATATTAACACAATTAACAATACTAGTTTACATCAAAAATATATTATTCTACTATAAATACTTAAATTTTTATTATATTTAAGAATTTAATATTACTTATTTAATATTAAATTAGTATTGAATAATATTTTAATTAATAATTTGAATTATATATATACATATACTAAATTCAAATTGGTTAATGCACATTTAAATGGATTAGACGGATTAAATATATTTAAATATAATTTTATTCATATTTTTAAATAAATTAATCCATTTATAACTTAAATTTATTTATACTAAATTTAAATTCATTTATTTTGATATCATGACCTGTCATTTAATCAGATAAATTGCTGCCGTATCCTCAATTTTCAAATATAGTGTTCACGTTAAAATTCAAAATATTTTATTACTTGTATTAGAGCGCACAAAGTTTTAATAATAATAATAAGACTATAGAATATTAAGAAGAAAAAGCCTGAAAGAAGATGGGAAAGGAATTGAGGGAATTGGAGTAGAGTTAAAGAAATAAAAGTCAAAAGTGACAGATAAGCTTTTGTACCATTAAATTAAAGAAAAGAAACTTGTAATCAGAATCTCTTCTTTTCTTGTTAATTACACGCATCTCCATAAATCTCTTGTCATTTTCACCGCTGCATTGCATTGCCATTGCAGTTGCTTCATCTAAAGTCTAAAACCAAAAATAATCAAATAATTATTTTATTTTTCTTTTCTTAATTTTAAAAAATAAATTATAAATATAAATTATATTTTGTTTTATAGCTGGGCAAAAAAATAAAAAATCGACTAATCGAATTGAATTGACTGGTTCAGTTTGTTATATATAAGTTCTGTTCAGTTTTGGTGTTGATAATGTATAACTGACTGATTCGATTCCGTTTCAGTTTTCAATTTGAAAAACTAAAAATAACCGAACCGACAGACTTAAATATATATTTATTATAAAAATATTAAATAAAATATATTAATTAGAAAACATTATACATAAATATTAAATTTATAAATAAAAAATATATTTTTTAGTTATATAATTAAAGAATACACTTTAAAAAATATAAAATAATAAATAAAAAAATAAAAAAAATTTAATTAACCAAAATACTGACCGAACCGAATCATTTCGGCTTGGCTCGGTTTTAGTCTATAATCAGTTCGGTTCAGTTATGAATTTTCAGAAAGTTCGGTTAGTTAGTTTTTAATTGTTCGGTTCGGTTTTAAATCAAAACCGACCGTGCACAACCCTAATTATTGCTACTTACTAGATTAATGGAATTATGATTAGATAACCATGAAGCTCTAATGGAAATAGTGCCCTAATGTAGGGACGGATCCAGAAATTTTTATTAGTAAGTGTAGTATATATATGTATTGTTATTTACAAAAGTATTTATTAGAAATGTTTCTTATATTAATTAATAAGTAGATTTTTATTATAATTTTATAATTCTTAAATTATTTTCATTTTTTTAATATTTAATACTAATAAAAATTTATTAGTAATATATGATTTAACATATTTATCCACTTAAATAAATATAAAAATTAAATGAAAATGGGTAATATTAGTGTAAGTCTATAATTAAGATATATATTCTAATATTTAACTTTTAAATTTAATATATATTATAGAATTGCATTTAGCAACAAATTTATTCGATACTTGTAACACCCGCCCTTTTTATATATGTATTTAAGACGTATGTATTGCATTTTATTCATATCAGATAGATATTTCATTTGAGTTTGAGATTGTGCATGTGTTGTAGAGAAGGAACAATTTGGAAGATAAGTTTGGAGTTAATTATAACAATAAAAAGTTATGAGAGTATTATGTATTATGTCCATTTCATTAAGGAGCTAAATAGATAATTGTAAGGTATTTGGTTGATATTTAATTTAGGTAATATTATATCGATTATTGAGATAAATATGTATTTATTATTATTATTATTATTATTATTATTATTATTATTATTATTATTATTATTATTATTATTATTATTATATTGGTGATAATTATTTATTATGAAGAGGAGACTTTAGGGGGGAGTGCAAATGGAAGGTTTTGATTGGTTGTGGATGTGTGGGTGTATATGTATGTATGTGGTGTGTAGAGAATTTTAAAAGGAAGAGAAGAAGAGAAGAGAGTGGGTTTTGAGAAATTTTTTGGAGAGGATTCAGATCTTGCTCTAGCTAGCAATCAAGGGCCTTATGAAGCATTATAAGGTCTTATATACCTTAAAATATCAATTGGTAAGCATAACTTATGTATTTGTTTATTTTAAGTTGAGTTTCTTTATTGGGAAATTCAGGTATGTTTACCCTATTTTTCAGTCCTATTGTTTTGGCCATAACTTGAGCTATAGAGATCTGATTTGAGTATGGTTTGGAAACTTCAGAGAGTCCTCTAGAATTTTTATATTTTGAGCTTGGACTGAATTTAATGTTAGGGGGTCGAATTAGGCCAGACATTTTATTGCTCATGCTGATGCCTTGTTCGACCTGATTTGCTTCAAAAATACATAAGTAATTCTCTATATGTGCTAATTGTATGCTTTCAATTGGTAATGAAAGTAGACTCATATATGTAGAGTTTATATAAAATTAATGATTATTGGAAATGTCTATAATTCTTAATAGCATTATGAACTTTATGTATCAAACATGACAACAGTAGTATATAGGTTAGTTTATGAATTTTCATATGTGTTTATTATACAATGATATATAGAGTTATAGAACTCCAAATTGAGTAAGGTCATATGTTTTGAAAAATTCAAAGAGTTCTCTATAACTTTTGTGCTTTAAGCTCAAGTTGATTTTGCTGTTAATATTGTCTGCAAGGGCTTGACATTTTCTTGCTCATACTATCAGCTCTGTTTTACCTAGATTTAATAAAAAATCCATAATTAATTCTATACATGTCCAAATTAAGTAATTCTAATTGTAATTGAAAGTAGACTCATATAACTAGCTTTAGTATTATTTCATAATTTTTGAACTTGTGTGTGAATTATTTGGATGCATTAAACCTTAAGCATGGAGTTGTATCTAGTTGCCCTTTTATAATTTTAGGGTGAATTGCTATGCTTACTTATTTAAATTGGGCATGATTGTATGTAGGAGTTGATAGAGCTAGAGGAGACCCTATTCAATAGGGAGAGTTTTTATTTAAGAAGGAGTTGAAGGCTTGAGGTAAGTAATTGTTAATATAATACTTATATATATTGAGTTTCAAGTAACTATAGTTGTTTAACTAGGTTGAATTATGTTTGCCTTTTAATTGTAAGGAATGATGAATATATATATTGTTATGAGAAAGAATGATGAATATATATATATTGTTGTGAGAAAGAATGATGAATATATGTATATATGGTAGAGAGACTATTGAATGGTATATTTATATATATGGATATTGATTGATGTGAGGATATAAATGATGTTGGTTTATTGGATATGATGTGTGATGATATCGATTAGCTTTGTGACCATCGACTATGAGAATTATGATGTCAATTGGCTTTGTGACCATCGACTATATGAGAAATGTGATGATGATTGGCTTTGTGACCATCGATCATGAGACATATGATGACCATTGGCTTTGTGACCATCGATCATGAGAAATGTGATGTCGATTGGCTTTGTGACTATCAACTATGTGAAATGTGAAATCATAAACAAGAGTATAATTGTGAAAATAGAAAGGGTTAATTATAAATGATTATTAATATAATATTTATTTATATATTGATTCTTATGAAATTATAGTTATTGACTACGTTGGTTTGTGTACGTCAATTATTGTGGCAAGGATGATATATATATGTATATATAGTTTGTGAGAATATTGAATGGTTGATTGTGAATGTGTAGTGGTGAAATGTGAATGATGGCTAGATATGTTGAATTGTACAAGCCACTTGAGGTCGTATGGATTGACATGGATTATTGTTAAAATTGATAAATTATGATTTTGTATGTTGATTGGAATTGTTGTAAAATGAGATATAGTTGTAAAATATGATTGATTTATATATGTGGATACTAAATGAAATGGTTGAGGATTAATTGGAGTATTATGATTTATTGTATATGTCGGACCAACAATTGGGTTTTGGTGTTTATGTATCTTGTTGTAGTATTTTGGAATATATTTTGAATTCTTTATCAGGTTGAGAACCACAGGTCGAGACACGGGCGTGTCTCATACCGTGTGAAAGATAAGGGTATGTTAAAGAAAAAGGTGTGGCTATGAGCAGACACTGGCGCTCACCAATCAGTATGCCTGTGAGCAGACACTAGCGCTCGCCAGAGAGGCAAAGGTGATAAAAGTGACAGTCTACGAGCAGACACTGGCACTCACCAGTGTCTGGCAGTCGCCAGTTTGGCCTAAATCAGAAATGGCCATGTAGTTTACTTCAATTGAATTAATTATATTCTATTAATTAGTTCTTGAGAAATATTATATGTTAGAATATATTAATAATTATTTATTGAGTCGTAAGCTCATTCTTTTGCAATTATGGTTTTCAGGCTTTGACAGATAGCCTAGCTTGAGGCCTGTTGATAGAAAGCTTGAAGTGAGTTAGTCGTGAGCTGAAGTAGGTCAAAAGCAGGCTTGGTGTCGACATCTCCATCCACATGATCGCATAAGCATTTTGGCATTAAGCATTTGAAACTGAGTTCATGTGTATATTTTAGTATTATGTAACTTTATATTTTAAGTATTTATAATGTATCAAACAAGAGTTTTTGTATAATACATATATCTTTTGAGAAAATATTTTCATGTGCTATGTGTTTTTATTATTGTTTGGACACTTGTATGTGGTACCTGGTGGGTGCTACATTAAGTGGTATCAGAGCGGGAATTAGATTCCCTCAGGACATGAGAACATATTGTATTCATGGCATATCATGCATAAGTCATAGATGACATACAGTTGATATACGTTGTATATGTTAGGATGGAAGGACAACAAGCTCAAAACATCAACCAAATGAGTCATCAGAGTAAAATTTTAGATAAATACTTATGCATGCTTTATATAAGCTTGAATAAATTTTTATTTATAACCCCTCCATAAGATGTATGTTCTTGTATATTAGTGAATGAATTAAAAGATGAGAATAATGAGTCAAAAGCAAGTGGATATCATTGTTGATGAAGAAATATGAAAAGATAAGAGAGGAAGGTACAATATGTGTATGAAGATTGATCATTATATGTGAAAAATATTTATGATGTGAAGATTAATGTGAATATATTGTGATCTTGGCAATGCTCATGTATTACCAATAATAGTATATTGGTGAGGCTTAGTTAAATGTAATTATAGTGTGGCAGATAACTGAGCCTTAACTAAGATTGTTTATAGAAGTGTAGTTATTTTATTACAGGATTGACCCTACTTTAGTAGGGAGATGTCAATATTTTAAGGGAGATTTTGCTAAATTTTTGGTAGATTCCTCGTAAATTGTACTTTTGTCGTTAGGTGTTTATGATAAAGGCTTATGCACAATGGATGAGTTATGATCTATAGGTTGTAATATGAAATGTGGATGATGGTATGGATATGATACAAGTGGAATACTAATTAAATACTATGTGAGGTTAATGTATGTATTATGAAATGGTGATATATGGGAAAAATAGATAACTGAGAATATAGAAGACTTAAAAGTCAATAAGGCACTAATAAATTTATGAGCAGTGCATCAGTTTCCATATATATATAATATTGTGATAAAATCCATCTAGAAATTTTTTGAGATCTTAGACTTGATGTCTGCTACTAGTGTAGTAAGTGGAGTATTTCTTTAGAGATTGTTCATTGAAGAAAATTGTTGAAAGATCTTAACTAATTAAACAAAGCGGTACAAGAAAGGAAATATTCCAAAAATAGTAGTAAACCAAGTGGAAGCTAGGAGAGTAAGGAAAAAGAAATTGGTATTATAATACAAATTGGACTTGATGATTATTTATATGAGTATACATTACATATATATGGCATAATTGCATTATTAAGGATATGGTATATGTATTTCAATGCTGGCTGGAATGTTGTGATTGTAAATTTGGTGATGAGATTTTATTTTAAAATAGTAGAATAATATGACTAATATATAGACTGTAACAGTCATTGAATTGGAAGAAGCATAGTATTATTTCAGAAATTGATTAAGTATGAAACTATAGTATCATCGTAGATTGGTATATAAAGAAGGTAGGTATGGATATTTGGAGACAGAGAAAGATGGAAACAATGATTAAAAGAGAGATTGAGTATGCTAGTTGGATTTCAGCTGTAATTATATAATTTATAATTAAAGATGAGTAAGAAGTTATTTAGATGATATTGTGATTCAATGAAAATTAATTCAAGAGTAATAGGTGAATTCATAATTAAAGAATTTTTTAATTTATATCTAAAGAGAATTGATGAGATTTTTCTTAGAAACATATTTTAAATTTAGATTAAGTTCAAGGGTAATGGATGTACTTATAATCATAGAATTTCTTAATGTGTTCTAGATGAAATATCGGAATTACTTTTGCACCAAAGAATAGATTTGAAATGGAATTATTTCAAAGGCTGTACCCATTTTGATTACTTTGTACACATCAATGGAATTGGCAGATTTAAAGAGATAGTAGTATGAGGTAGGGTAATAATTACAGACTATCGAACAGTATTTTAATGAAGAATAATTATCCGTAATTGAGAAATGAACGGTTGCTTAATTAATTGAGAGATGCAATAGAGTTTTAGAAGATATATTTGGAACTGAGATGTTGGCAATTTCGAATGATAAATCATTTTATTTTCAAAAATGGTATGCAAAACTGGAAATGGATAGTATGAATTTGTGATTATGTCATTTGGATTGATTGGTATACCAGATGTACCTATATCATTAATGAGTAAGATTCTTCAATAGTATTTGATTGTTGAGGTGAATAGTATTTTAGTAAGTAGTTATTAGATATAATGAATGAGATATAAGGATATGTTAATTTTGTTAATAGAATATTAAATTTATTTAAGAATTGATTTATTAAGAATTGTATGTAGACTAGGTATTGATTGTATGATATACCAAGTGACTATATTGTGAACCTGTTATTGTATATATGCTGTCAATAATAAGAATGCATATGAATGATATAAACTTATATTGATAACAAAGGAAATGCATGAATTCTACTTGTTTAGTATCCTTGTGTGATGAGTATTTTGGATGAACTATATCACTTGAGTTGTATTGTGGAATGTGATTATTATTGGATGTAAATGATGTTAATTTGTCGATTGGCTTTGTGACCATATACTATATGAAATTAATTAAGTCGATTAGCTGAGTGTCCATCGACAAAGCAAATGATATCAAACAATAAGATTGAGATATAAGAGTGTGAACTCTTGCATTTATGTAAATTATTGCGAGATGCTAATTTTATTATTGAGATAAATATAATTATTAATTATAGTATTGAGATTTGAAATTTATACGATGTATTCTCAATTGCTTATTGAGTATATTTATACTTTTGTAGTATGGAATTGATGATTGAGGGTGTTAGAAATGATACAATGTAAATGCACATGTTTGATTATACATAATCCTTTATATATGAGTTGATTGTGAATACGAAATGTATTATATAAGGTGAATATATGAATATTAAATAATGTGGGGACATAGATATACTTTGACCTTACATTGTGAATGAGATCTATTGTATGAAAGAGTTATGGAGACTATAAAAAAAGGATGAATATAAATGTTTGAGAATCATGAGTGATTAAATACCGTACAATTATGAATGAATTGAATTGATAATGTTAAGTATGTTTTTAGAGTGTCTCTTAGTTGGTTTGAGTCTCAATTGAGTCTAGGGAAGTTTGTATAACTTTAAGAAGGATAAATAGGGAATTTTAAGATTTGGAAGGTAAGGAAAATTAATTCTGAAATATGTGGACAGTATGAAATTGTAAAGAAGGTGAACCATTGGCATATAAATTAGATTTTCCAAAGAAATTATTGTCTATTCATGATATATTCCACGTGGTTATATTAAAACGGTATAGATTGGAAAGTGAAGTGAAGTTATTGTTCACCTAAAAAAGAATCATGGAAGGTAGAAGAGTTAATGAAATAGAAATAATCATATTTGTTTTAGGAAGATGATGAGTAGTTAATTTCGGGGACGAAATTTTTTTAAGGGGGGAAGAAATGTAACACCCGCCCTTTTTACATACGTATTTAAGATATATGTATTGCATTTTATTCATATGAGATATGGGATTTAATTTGAGTTTGAGATTGTACATGTGTTGTAGAGAAGGACAAATTTAGAAGATAAATTTGGAGTTAATTGTAACAATAAAAAGTTATGGGGGTATTGTGCATTATACCCATTTTATTAAGGGGCTAAATAGATAATTATGAGATATTTAGTTGATATTTAATTTGGGTATTATTATATTGATTATTGAGCTAAATATGTAATTATTATTATTATTATTATTATTATTATTATTATATTGGTGATAATTATTTATTATGAGGAGGAGACTTTAGGGGGGGTGTAAATGGAAGGTTTTGATTGGTTGTGGATGTGTGGGTGTATATATATGTGTGTGATGTGTAGAGAATTTTGAGAGGAAGAGAAGAAGAGAAGAGAGTGGGTTTTGAGAGATTTTTTAGAGAGGATTAAGATCTTACTCTAGCTAGCAATCAAGGGGATTAGGAAGCATTAGAAGGGCTTATATATCTTAAATCATCAATTAGTAAGAATAAATTGTGTATTTGTTTGTTTTAAGTTGAGTTTCTTTATTGGGAAATTCAGGTATATTTACCCCTTTTTTAGTCCTTTTGTTTTGGTCATAATTTAAGTTATAGCGCGCTCTGATTTGAGCATGGATGAACTCTCTGGAAACTTCAGAGAGTCCTCTATAATTTTTATGTTTTGAGCTTGGACTGCATTTAACGCTAGGAGGGTTAAATTAGACCAGATATTTTATTGCTCATGCTGATGCCCTGTTCTACCCAATTTATTTCAAATTCATAATTAATTCTATACATGTGCTAATTGTATAATTTCAGTTGGGAATGAAAGTAGACTCATACATGTAGAGTCTATATAAAATTAGTAATTATTAGATATGTGTATAATTTTTTAATAGTATCATGAACCTTGTGTATCAAACATAACAGCAGTAGTATATAAGTTGGTTTATAAATTTTCTTATGTATTAGTTATATAGTGATATCTAGAGTTGTAGAACTCTAAATTGAGAAAAGTCAGATGATCTAGAAACTTCAAAGAGTTCTCTACAACTTTTATATTTTGAGCTTAAGCTGATTTTGCTATTAATATTATATGCAAGAGCTTGACATTTTCTGGCTCATGCTATCAGCTCTGTTTTGCCCGGATTTAATTAAAAATTCATAATTAATTCCATACATGTCCAAATTGAGTAATTCTAATTAGAATTGGAAGTAGCTCATATGACTAGCTTCAGTATTATTTTCATGATTTTTGGACTTGTGTGTGAAATATTTGGATGCATTGAACCTTGAGCATGGAGTTACATCTAGTTGCCCTTTTGTGATTTTAGGGTGAATTGCTATGCTTGCTTGTTTAAATTGGGCATGATTGTGTGTAGCAGTTGATAGAGCTAGAGGAGACCCTATTCAGTAGGGGGATTTCTTATTTAAAAAGGAGTTGAAGGCTTGAGGTAAGTAATTGTTAATATAATGCTTACATATTTTGAGTTTCAAGTAACTATAGTTATTTAACTAGGTTGAATTGTGTATGCCTTTTAATTATAAAGAATGATGAATATATATATTGTTGTGAGAAAGAATGATGAATATATATATATTGTTATAAGAAAGAATGATGAATATATGTATATGTGGTGGAGAGACTATTTAATGGTATATTTATATATGTGGATATTGATTGATGTGAGGATATAAATGATGTTGGTTTATTGGATACGATGTGTGATGATGTTGATTGGCTTTGTGACCATCGACTATGAGAATTGTAATATCAATTGGCTTTGTGACCATCGACTATATGAGAAATGTGATGATGATTGGCTTTGCGACTATCGATCGTGAGAAATGTGATGGCGATTGGCTTTGTGACCATCGATCATGAGAAATGTGATATCGATTGGCTTTGTGACGATCGACTATATGAAATGTGAAATCATAAATAAGGGTATAATTATGAAAATGGGAAGGGTTGATTGTAAGTGATTATTAATATAATGTTTATTTATATATTGATTCTTATGAAATTATAGTTGTTGACTACGTTGGTTTGTGTACACCAATTATTGCGCCAAGGATGATATATATATATATATATATATATGGTTTGTGAGAATATTGAATGGTTGATTGTGAATGTTTAGTGGTGAAATGTGAATGATGGCTAGATATGTTGAATTGTGCAAGCCACTTGAGGTGGTATGGATTGACATGGATTATTATTAAAAATGGTAAATTGTGATTTTGTATGTTGATTGGAATTGTTGTAAAATGAGATATGGTTGTAAAATATAATTGATATATATATGTGGATACTAAATAAAATGGTTCATGATTAATTGGAGTATTGTGATTTATTGTGTATGTCGCACCAACAATTGGATTTTGGTGTTTGTGTATCTTTTTGTGGTATTTTAGAATATATTTTGAATTCTTTAT
Source organism: Macaranga tanarius (assembly GCA_949673435.1). NCBI lineage: Eukaryota > Viridiplantae > Streptophyta > Magnoliopsida > Malpighiales > Euphorbiaceae > Macaranga > Macaranga tanarius. Next base: position 12,313 of record CATIWO010162984.1, read on the forward strand.
CAGGTTGAGAATCACGGGTCGAGACACGGGCGTGTCTCATACCGTATGGAAGACACGGGTATGTCAAAGAAGAAGGTGTGGCTGTGAGCAGACACTGGCGCTCGATATTGTCTGGCGCTCGCCAGCCAGTATGCCTGCGAGCAGATACTGGTGCTCGCTAGAGAGTCAGAGGTGAAAAAAGTGACAGTCTGCAAGTAGACACTGGCGCTCGCCAATGTCTAGTAGTCACCAGTTTGGCCTGAATCAGAAATGGCCATATAGTTTACTTCAATTGAATTAATTATATTCTATTAATTAGTTCTTGAGAAGTATTATATGTTAGAATGTATTAATAATTACTTATTGAGTCGCAAGTTCATTCCTTTGCAATTGTGGTTTTCAAGCTTTGACAAATAGCCTAGCTTGAGGCTTGTTAATAGAAAGCTTGAAGTGAGTTAGTTATGAGCTGAAGTGGGTCAAAGGCAAGCTTGGTGTCGATATCTCCATTCACATGATTGTATAAGCATTTTGGCATTTGAGCATTTGAAGCTGAGTCCATGTGTATATTTTAGTATTATGTAACTTTATATTTTAAGTATTTACAATGTATCAAACAAGAGTTTTTGTATAAGACATATATCTTTTGAGAAAATATTTTTATGTGTCACGTGTTTATATTATTATTTGGACACTTGTATATGGTACCTGGTGGGTGCTACAATACTAGTACTATGTCATGATTTGCATGTATTAGTATTACATTTTAAAATAAATTTTATCAAATAAATAGTAATTTATTATATTGTTAAATATATTATTAGATAATAAAAAATTCATAAACTAATTATATGGTAATATATAATTTTTTGATTTCAATTTTAAGCAATATGATTGAAAAAAGTTATATCTAAACAATTAATATATAAATAAAATATAAAATTTATTATAAGTTCATCTAATATAATATAATGTAAGTGATTTTAAAAAGTAAAAATTATAAAAAAATAAAAAATTTAGAAAAAATAATATTAAAAATGACAGACAAATAAATTATTATTTATTATGAAAATAAGATGTAAAGAAAGTGAAATTAAAAGTTAGTAATAGTCTTAGGAAAATAAGGACTCTATTGGCCCAAGTCCAAGCCCAAGTAAAATCACATCCTATAAAGGATATATAATCAGTGTTTTGCTTGGAGACAAAGACCCAATTGATAAGGGAAAAGGACTCAAGATACTAATTCAAATTGGATTAGGTATGTCTCTCATATATTTATATAAGAAAATGTTTTCTCTTAAATAATTTAACTTGAATAATTTTTCTCTGACTTGATCATCGGAGAATCTGTGGACCAAGGATCCTAGGCTCATCCTAGTTTTCTCTTATGCTGGCAGGTCTAGAGGAGGTTGCATATTCATCAATTGGCGCCGTCTGTGGGAAACCTTTCTTATTTTTCCTAACTTCAATTCATTAATTTTTCATGGCAAGACCAGGATATGGCAAATACTTCGGAGTCTTTGCCGTTGCAAGGAGTATCATCCGCCAACACAACGACACTTACTCATGTCATTCCATCTATAGTTCAAGCGGAGAGCTCTACACAGCCCCTTGGCTTTGAGCCCTTCATGCCATTAAGTTTTCCACCAGACATTTCATGGTTAGGGATGGCATCCGGAGCATTCCCATCATATTATGCTCCTTTTCAACATCCATCGAGATATATTCCAACCGTTCTCTTCCTAAATCTTCTTGAATTCTTAACTCCACCTAATATGGCTGAAACAAGCCAGTCGTTTATTCCACTAAATCTACCACCATTATACAAAGAATCATTAATTAATAATCTCAAATCTCAGCTCCACCTTGTGCAATAACAGCTATCATACCTAACTCGAGAAACGGAAGCTAGCATCCCAATTGGTGGAATTTATGGTCCTGTGTCCATAGCACTAACAGATGCCATAATCAATGTTCCGTAAGGCGAACGAACAATACTCCATAATGAATATGGAGAATCGTGCGAAAACATGAGTCAACCACTTAGAAGAGGTGAATCCAATTTGGAACAAGAAGTAGAATAGTCGTCAATTACATGAAGCAATGCATAAGGTTCGAACAGGATTAGACGAAATTAAGGAATGTATATTGGATGGAAGCACTCCATTTATCAATAACATAATGGCAACTCAGATACCTTTAAAGTTTAAGGTACTATCTTTAAATTAAGATGATGGAACCAGTGACCCAATAGCTCATATCTCAATATTTCAAACAAAAATGATGTTGCAAAACATCAATGATGCTATTATGTGCCGAGTATTCCCTACTACGCTAACGAATGTAGCTCAAAGATGGTTTCATAGACTCCCAAAGAACTTCATAGCTACCTTTGAGGAGTTAGTAGAACAATTCAGGACTCGGTTCATCACGAACATCCCAACTAAGAAAAGTATAAACGATCTATGACTCTATAAACAAGGTGATAATAAGACACTCGGAAATAATATTGATAGGTTCAATAAGATCGCCATGCAAATTGAGCACCTGAGTAACAAAGCAGCAATAGACACATTAAAGTATGGTACTAGGATAGGAAAGCTTAGAGATAAAATAATGACTAAAGAGCCGTAAACTTTCCCTATGGCAATGGCTATTGCTACGAGGCTAATTAACCTTAATGATGATAGAAAAGAGATGCGAAAAAAGGAAAGTAAAGATAAAACTGTCAAAAAAAGAGACAATAAGAAAGATATCCAAAAAGAACATAGTTCAAGCTTTAGAAATAGGAATAAAGATAAGAGATATGCTCCTTTGAATGCACTAAGGTCAGAGGTCTTAATATGGATTAAATAGAATAGAATTGATATACCAATACCTCGGAAGCTTAATCCACTTTCAATTGGAATAAAAGATAAGAATCAGTATTGTAGATATCATCAAAATCATGACGATAACATGAACGAATGTTGAGATCTTAAGATTGAGATAGATCTGCTAGTGAGAGTAGGATTATTGAAAAAATTTACTGATGATCATCCAAGAAGATTGAGAAGGTCCGAAGCTTGGAGTGAAAAATAAGAGGATACAAAAAGAACTCATAGGGATGTATCTGGAGTCATCAATATGATAATTGGTGGAGAATCAACATCAGAAGGAAGAAAGAAAAGACTCAGAAAAGAAGTTTGTAAATTGGGAAACAATTCCTCCATCCCAGCTATCACAATCAGTTATGAGGATGGACTCCATGTCAAACAACCTCATAATGATGCATTGGTGATCAGGGCATACATAAAAAATTATTTGCTTAAAAGGATACTTGTAGATGATGGAAGTATGATTAATATTTTAACATGGGAAGCCTTTTGAGCAATGGGAGGTTCGTCAGTAGATCTAAAGCCAATCTCAAATCCGATCACAAGCTTTTGTGATGGAACAGTTCAACCAATGGGTAGTGTTAAGTTGGATATAGAATTCAGAAATTGAGACTTGAAAGAGCACATTTCATTGAAATCCTTGTTCAATATAATAGACACTCGATTGGCTTATAACGGAGTCATCAGAAGACCAATTCTATGGGAAATGAGTTCAGTAACGAGTATCAGGTATTTGACAATGAAAATTTCAATTCCAAGATGAGTTATTGTAATCAAAAGTGACCAAAAAGCCGCTAAACAGTGTTATCAACTCGCTACTAAAGATGAACTAGAAGCCTTTCCAATTGAAAGCTTTGTTGATTTTGCAAAACAAGGGATAAGGCCTGAACCAATCAATGAATTAAAAGAGTTGAAACTCATTAATGGCAAGCTGATAAAAATTAGTGGAGAAATGCCTGACTAAGTAAAAAAGTAGATTGAACACACAACCACACATACACTTTTTCTACTCAGGCAACAGAGATTGTGGGAATTGATCCAAATATGGTTGCTTATAGCCTCAATACAGATCCCTCTATCAAACCAGTGGTACAGAAAAGGTGGAACTCCGCTTTAGAAAGATAAAAGATCACAGTGGTAGAGACTACCAAGTTATTAGATGTAGGATTTATCAGAGAGGTCTCGCATCCTGAGTGGCTAGCCAATCTAGTACTCGTCCATAAGCCAAATGGAAAGTTTCAGATATGTATGGATTTTATGAACTTGAATAAAGCATGTCCTAAAGATAGCTATCCTCTTCCTACCATATATCATTTAGTGGATTCAACCGCCTATCATAGGATGTACAACTTTATAGATATAGCCCAGGGATATCACCAGATTCCTATAAAGAAAGAACATAAAAAAAACATCTTTCATACCTCACCAAGGGTTATATTGTTACAATGTAATGCCCTTTGGCCTCAAGAATGCGGGAGCTACATACCAGATATTCATGAACTCCATCTTCAAAGAAGATATAGGCAAAACTATGGAGGTCCATGTGGATGACCTAATCATAAAAAGCAGAAAGTTAGACGATCATCCTAAAGACTTGGAATGAGTCTTTAATACATTCGATCAATATAAAGTGAAGCTTAACCCTAACAAGTGTATTTTTAGGGTTAAGGCAGGGAAAGTTTTGGGGTTCATGATCTAGCAAAGGGGAATTGAAGCAAACCCAAAAAAAAAAATAGAAGCTATTATCAATATGAAAGCACCTACAATACTAAATGAGCTGCAAAAATTGAATGGATGAATTATAGCCTTGGGAAGGTTCATGTCATGTTCATCAAAGAAATGTCTACCCTTCTTCCGAGCACTAAAGAATATAAAGAAATTTGAATGGAATGCTGATTGTCAATTAGCATTTGAAGACATCAAAAGGTTTTTAACCTCCCCGCCTTTGTTGAGCAGACCAACCCTAGGAGAAACATTATACCTTTACTTGTTAGTAGGCAGCGAATCCTTAGTATCAGTATTAGTATGAGAACACCGGGGAGAGTAAAATCCAATTTACTATATGAGTAAGATCTTTAGAGGATCAGGGATCCGCTATCCAAAGATGGAAAAGTTGGCATTGGCTCTAGTACATACAACAAGGAAACTCCACCACTATTTTTAAGCTCATAAAATAGTGGTGAGAATAAACGAACCTCTCAAAAAGATTTTACAAAGACCGAAGACATCTGGATGACTCGTCCAATGGTCAGTTTAGTTGAGAAATGACTGAAACTGAGGGATTCAGCATTGAAAAATTTGAATGGCAAATGCATATAGATGGTGCATCAAGAAAGTAAGGATCAAGTGCAGGTATCATCCTAATAGGACCTAAAAGGATAAAGATTGAGTATATTGTCAGGATAGCTTACCATGCTACAAATAATGCGGTGGAATATGAAGCCTTGATCACCGGATTAAGGCTGGCAAATGAAGTAAGAGCAAAAAACCTCAAAGTACTTTGCGATTCTCAACTCGTGGTTAATCAGCTGAAAGGAACATCCGAAACAAAAGATCCGAATATGATTAAGTATTCAGATAGATCTTATACACTTCTAAAAAGGTTGGAAGAAAATGGTGGCCAGTGGAGTTTAGTCTAAATCTCAAAAAATGAAAATAAAGCTGACACACTAGCAAAATTCGCAGCAGAAAAGTAGGACTGTGTTCTAAAAACTGAAGCTTAAAGAGGAACTTACTAGCCCATCTATAGAAGAAAATGAAACCTATAGCCAAGTATCTAGATTTAGGTAAATTACCTGAAGATAAAGATCAGGCTATAAAAATCTAAATAAAAGTAGCCCAGTACTCATTACAAAATGGAATCCTATATAAGAGGTCAATCAGTCATCTATGGAGTAAATGCATATCTCCTGAAGAAGGAAATTATATTTTAAGGAAATACATGAAGGGATATGCGGAGCTCACGAAGCTCAGGCAACCTTAGTTAAAAAAGTTCTTTAATAAGGCTATTACTGGCCTACAATATCCCAGGATGCACAAAATCTTTTGTGGAGCTGTGATAAATGCTAGATATACTCCCAACTAATCCATTCACTAGCCTTTATTCAGAGTCCCATAGGCAGTCCATGGCCATTCGCACTATAGGGAATGGATATACTCAGACCTTTCCCTTTAGCATCAGGGCAAAGGAATTTTATCATTGTGGCTATAGACCATGTCACTAAATGGATTGAGGTTGAAGCAGTTCCTACAATACCCGAAGCTAGGATTCGTAGCATTCTTTAGAAGAAAATAATATGCATATTCAAAATCCCCTATACACTCATTACAGATAATGGGAAACAATTCGACAATAAAAAGTTTAAATAGTTATGTTCTAATCTCAACATAAAGTTACAATTTACCTCAGTAGCTCATCCATAGATAAATGGATAGATGGAGGTAACCAATCAAATTATTCTATAAGGCATTAAGAAGCATCTTGATAACAAAAGGAAGATTGGGTAGACGAGCTATACAATGTCATCTGGGTATACCGCACTACTCTAAAGAGTGCAACTGGTGAATTACCTTTTCGCCTAGCATACGGAATGGATACTGTGATACTAGTCGAGATAGAATCTCCTTCACTAAAAGTCTCCAAAGACTTAGATGAATCAGAGAATGAAGATGATTATAGGATCTCTTTAAACATGCTAGAGGAAAGAAAGGAGTAGGCTGTAGCTATAGCTGAAGCCAGATGACAACAGAACACTCATACATAACACGTATGAATTTATGACATTCGTATCAACATAAAAACTTGTACGAGTCTCAAATACTCGTAATAATATACTAAAAAAAACATACGACTCTAATAATCGTATCAACATACGAGTCTCAAATACTTATAATAATATACTCAAAATAATATAAGAGTCTAATACTCGTATCAACATACGAGTCTCAAATACTCGTAATAATATACTTGTACAAACATACAAGTCTATAATACTTGTAACTAACTTAGTACTCGTTTGGATCCCTGCCACACGTGTTTGTGAGTCCTTATCACTCGTACAAATAATATACGAGTCTACCAAATATAAGCAATAACTTCGTAATGGCACGATACTTATAATATTTCATTTAGCACTCGATAAGAGTCTAAAATAACTTTTAAATTCATATGAACACGAACAAGCAAGAATAATAAAATATTATACAAATGCTTATCAACAGAGGTGAGTACAAATGAATACTCTGATAAGTAAATGGATTCGGTTGAAAGAAGAAATTTTCATTAATAAAGTCATTTGTTACATTCAAAGACAAGGTTTAGTTACTTTTGAGCATCAAAATTTAAGTCTTAAGCCTAATGAGTATCTTCTTAAGTTAGAAGGACTTGGGCATAGCTGGCCTCAATACGAGGATTTTCTTCACGAGTATCCATAGGTTCAGAAGGGGCAAGAGGAAGAGTCTCGGTAGCTAACCTTACGACATCGGTGTTAACAGAGGATTGGCTCTCTTTGCTAGAACCTATCACCGATCTTTCCTTTCTGACTACTTCACCTAAATCTCGAATGGATATTCTATTGATGGAAGTAAAGTCAAGATCAGGATGCTGTAACACTAACAGTCGTTAGCACTCCGACTTCAAAGCTTGAATAAAGTTAGCAGTCAAGCCCTGAAACATCTTCTTCTTGCTAAGATGAGCTTTCCTTAGCTAATGAATTTCTTTATCTCGAGCAGTAATTAATTTATCTTGATCAGTAACTATTTTACTTAGCCAAAATATGGAGCTTTAAAGATCCTCGTTCTCTTTTATCTCCTACTCTAAGCTCGTCAGGGCACTATCACTCTCGGCACAAGCTGGATCAACAATCTCATTCACTTTTCTGAGCTCACTTTTATGCTCAATCTTTATTCAATAACCTTCTGCTCTTTTAAATTACACTCGCACCTATGAGTGTAATGAACATCGTTCAACCGAAGGACCCTCGAATAGCGTATAAGAAATACTTCATAGTTAGTCAATAAACTAAAGGAATAACTCATGAAAATAATAATACGAGTCATTCACCTCAAGAAGACTTAAGAATATTTGGCTCTTAAGATCATTCTCGTCTGTGCCTAACTATTTGGTTATATCCCTTGGTAGCCTCAAGCATTCAAATAGATGATCTCTAACAATAGGGTCGATGATACTCAGATTCTCAACCTTCTTCTCAATCCATGGCATGATATTCGGACATCCCTCTATCCTTGGTCTCTTAATAAGAATTTCACCCCTACCAGTTAGATCCTCGTAATCATCCTCTGAACCCCTTGGTCATTTGCCCTTCTACTTCTCATTAAGTTCGATGTTAGCTCTAGGCGATAGTTGAATGCCGTAATCTTTGACACTCTACAGATGAGTATCAGAATCTTCAAGTTCAGGCGTCTCATCTACAAAATCATCAAAGCCTTCCATGAAATCATCAATAATATCAGGCATCTACAAAAATAAGAATGAAAGAGGTTATAAAATACATTAAGATTCCAGACAACCTATGATATCATATCTAACAACATCCGCTGGATGATCATGTCTCAAGACAAAATGTTGAGAATAATAATCAGTTGAAGGCTGGAGTATCAAACACTGAGAATAGAGTTCAGCTAAGAAAGGAAGCTTGTCCTCTATAAGCTCGGATGTTCATTTCATAATATGAGCTTCGTTTGCCCATGTGAGAGGTACGTGAAGGAAGTATGACTCATGCTCAATGATAAAAAATTAATTCCTCCAAGATCAGTTGATGTCTGCTAACTTCCTAAATAAGCTAAAATTAGCTACGGCAGACATGGAGAAGGTCAGATCTCATTTCTTCTTCATTAAATTGAACATGTATCTATGCATAAATACAGAGGGCTTTTGACCTTGGGAACATACCAACTCGCAAAAGGCGGTAATAAACTTATACCTATTAGAGTGTAGTTGTCCGGGGGCTAGCCTATAAGCACGGAACAATTGCTTAATGAATGGATCTAGAGGGAATCGTAAACCATACTCTAATTGATCCACATAAATAACTATCCGGTTCCTATTGTTTTCCTTATTAGGATTATGGTGGGATCTACAATGGGATTGGGCTTGGTAAAGTTTATACTCTTTAGGAATCTTATACTTTTTCCTACATAAATGAATGACCCCTTTACTCAATTGAGGGGGAAAATCAGAAGGATCTAAAGGAAGGTAGAGTAAAAGAAATGACCTTAGAAAAAAATGCACAAGCTCTTTATCAGCTGAGAATCGTAGAGAGAGAAGGAGAAATCTCAAAGAGAGAGCAAAAATTTTGAAGTGAAGTAAAAATGAAAGGAGGGGGTTTTATAGGGGAAAGCAATCTTTATATCTCTCAAATGCCCCTGGTAGTTAATAAATGCCATTTCACAAAGTGAAGGGTACATTAAGAATTGAGAAGAAATTGAAACGGTTAGCGGGAAGATGAAAATTTTCATCAGTTAAAGAGATTTCAAAAGACATGTAGGCCAATAAATCGCCAATTATCATAGATTACGAAGCGTCGCCTAAATAAAATAAATAATATGAGCTTCTTGATATTCGTATGTTTTAGAGCATGATCGAATAACATGGATTCCCAATATAAGATAATGAGCTCACATAATGCTTGGATGAACCTACTTCATCGATATGAATCTTTCAAAGATCATAGCTTATGAACATAGATTCATAGACACGAACACGAGCGTTCATAGTAATAAAGGATACAAATATTGAAGTTTGTAGCAATAAAGGATACGAACATTGAAGTTCATAGCAAAAAAGTATACAAACATTGAAATTCGTACATAAGCTTGAAGGATAAGAACACTTCAACGTTCGTATTAAACAAAGCAAACTCAGTTTTCAAAGGATTAATTACTTCAAGGAATGAACATCTAGGGGATCTTCATTCATGAACCAAATGAGTATTTACCTTACGAGAGTGTTAGAGTTTGTACATTCTTAAACTTAGTGGTAACAAAATCAGAAAGTAACAACATTTGAAAATGAATATTCGATAATGTTGGGTTTGGAGTATTGACAGTCTTAGGAAAATAAGGCCTCTATTGGCCTAAGTCCAAGCCCAAGTAAAATCACATCCTAGAAAGGATATATAATCAGTGTTTTACTTGGAGACAAAGACCCAATTGATAAGGGAAATTTAAAGGACTCAAGATACTAATTCGAATTGGCTTATGTATGTCTCTCATATGTCTATATAAGCACATGTCTTCTCTTAAATAACTTAACTTAAATAGATTTTCTCTGACTTGAGTATTTGAGAATATGTGGATTAAGGATCCTAGGCTCTTCCTAATTTTCTTTTGTGCTGGCAGGTCTAGAGGAGGTTGCATATTCATCAATTAGTAATAGTAGTAGAGAGATCATGAACATAGTAACCCATAATAATAAAAAAATTCTTATAAATTTAGTATTTTATACTTAATTAAATGCAAAGTATAAAGAAAAAAGTAATATACACTTAAAAAGGTCAAGTTAGAATTAATAGTCAATAAAAATATTAATGTGATAAATTTTAAATAAATTTTAAATTGCTTTATATATGTAGATAGATTATTTATAGTGAACTTGAAAATAATATAATTATATCAAATTAATTAATAAAATATCATTATAATAAAATATATAATTCATTATTTTATTTAAACATTCAAATAATATCATATAATTGTAGTTAATTCAAATGTAAACTAATTGAAAATCAAAATTTTTTAAGTGTAATAATCAAGTAATAATTTTTTTTTAATGTGGGGGCAAATATAATTTATAACTCTAGAGGGGCAAATATTAAATAATTAGGGTTATAAATGAGTCGAGCTGCTCACAAGTAATTCAGAACTTGACTCGATAAAAGCTTGTTCGAGCTCGTATATTGAAGCTCGTTTAATAAACGAACTGAGCTCAAACAATTCAAAACTCGGCTGGTGAAAGTTCATGAACAAGCTCAAGTAAAAGCTCACGAGCTACTCATAATTTTAATGTATTAATAATTTAAGTATATATATATAATATATAATTTTTTATTGTAAAAAATATTTAAAAGTATATAATTAGAATAAAATCATAATTTTCATTAAATATATTATAATTTGTTTAGTAAATAATTTATTTTAAATTTTTTATGTGTAATTTTAATTTATAGCTTACATTTTTTAAAATCTCTTTAGGCTCGTTGAAACTTGCAAACACTAAATAGTATAATGAATGCAACTCGAGCTCAACTTAATTATAAACGAACCAAACCTGAGCTAGCTAAAAGTCAGCTCGATTCAACTTGTTTACATCCCTTAAAATAACTAACTGTAATACTTTTCATAGTCATATGAATATATAAAGGGAGCTTGGTGGGGTCAGTGGGCGCAAGTGCCCCATTGCCTCCAACTTGGATCTGTCCCTGCCCTGCCCTAATGGTGTTATGGTTATTGAGAGCTGTTATTGTGCTAGAGATTTAAAAGTAGGAATAAAAAAAATAACATCTTCAACTCCAATCTCAACAATAATACAATAATCAACAATATAAAACATATTATTATTTTTTCTTTAGTTTAGTTTTCATTCTCTATAAAAGTCCCTTTTCTTTTCTTTCTAATTCTAGACTTTGTACTGTTTCATTAAATGTAATTATCAATCCTATAATTTTCTACCATGATTCTTTATTTATGTTGATTCTCTAAATCCTTGATTCTCCAATTTATTATGTGAACATCATTAGTTTTAATTTAGCTATAGTACAACTAAGTTAGGAATCTAACAAATTTAGGTCTCTTAGTTTATAAAAATCATTTGTTAGAAGTAAAAAACAAATGATTTTAGTTGGTTGGTATACCTCACATACCTGGCACACTTGTATTTTATATTTTCAAGAGCTAGAGGGAAACAAATTGATTTACTATTTATAAAGTGAAGTAAAATTTAAAAAATACAAAAAATTATATGTCCAAAATCTAAATTCACCCAAGCTTCCTATATTAATATACCATAATCTTAATGTAACCAAATGGAAGATAATAAGCCCATCTGCCTTGGGATGGGCATGTAATGAAGGTGGAGCAAGGGAGTTCGAAACCCCTATCCCCCCTTCCCACTAAAAAAAAGGAAGATAATAAAATAAGGAAGAATAAAATGAGTCACGTTATAGCCATATTATACCTTCATAATCCACATTTGGAAATGTTATGAGACCTGTAGTGTGGGAAGGTGTACAAGAGCCAAAAAAAGGTAAAAAAAGTTATAATTACATAGGGACAATAAGTACTACTAGTTTGGTGTGATAAATTATAATTTTTAAAAAATTAGTTTCAGCTCTGGAACTTTAGTTCCAGAGCTACATCATATGGAAGTGCAAAATTAAACTATTAATTTGAAACAAATTTGTATTTAATTTACAGTGCAACTCTTAAATAAGGTCGCAAACTACGCTATGTTGAATTATGAGTTTTATTAGAAAACTTTTTCTGATTTAGTTACAAATGCTATGTTTGGGAGAGGGTTAGGGAAGGGGAAGTAAGGGGAAGTAAGGGAATGGTTGTTGTTTGGGAGGAAGAAAGGAAGGTGAAGGAGAGGGACGTTGTAACCATGAGTACCGGTGTTTTGTGCTTTTTGACTCACCCCGATTTGGGGTGTAAGGAAGGTAAGTGAGGTTTAAGTTTTTTTTTTCTTCCAATATTACCCTTAATTATAAATTAAAATTCTCAAATAGTCCTAACATCTTAAAACCTAATTCTAAACGTTACAACCATCTTTATTCTTTTTTGATGTGTTCTCCCTTCTGCTGGCTGCTGCCTCTGTTCTTTCAAAGCCATTTTTACAGATTTTTTTTTAAACGATGACATTTTCTGATCTTGAAAAGGGATTTATGTAAGTTGCCTCTATATTTTTATTTATAATTTTTTTATTATTGTTATTAAATGATTTTTAATTTTTCTTTTTATCTCCAACTCGTATATGTTAGCTTTTTTTTTCTATTTTTAGAATTGTTAATTTTTATAATTAATTTTTCTTTTTGTATTTGATTTATAGAGCTAGCACATCCTTAAGGTTAGTACCAATTTATTTTTATTTTTATTTTATTTTTTATATTAGCATCATCAATTTTGTTAATTTGTTTTTATAGTTATTGTTTTTTTTTGAGCTAATGCAATATTTACTCTCATATTTTTAATTATGATGTGGTTGAAAAAATGCATTTTATTTCATGATTTTTGTACACTGTTTTTGTGTTATAGTTGTTTTTTTTCTTTTTTGAGCTAATACAATATTTACTATTTCTCATATTTTTACTTGTGACATGGTTGAAAAAATGCATCTGATTTTGAGGTATATCCAGATGATGTTGTGTTGTTCAAAAAAATTTGATGATTCTGTGTATATTTTATAGATGGATGATCGAAATATCAATGGGCAAACTTTCATTAAATTACAACGAATTAGGTTAGATTGAGAAGACGTAAACAAAAAAAAATACCATTACTCATGACGTAAGGTTAGAAGGAGAAAATGTGAGGTCGGAACTTATGACTCAAATTACAATAAATGATAGGTGTCGTAGTATTATAAGAATGAGCCCTGTAGCATTTGTTGGTCTCTGTGATCTATTAGTTAAACACGGCAGTCTGAAACCAACAATACGTGTTAGTATTGAAGAACAAGTAGCAAAAACACTTTATTTATTAGCACATAATGTTACCAATCGTGAAATTGGTTTTTTCTTCTATCGTTCTAGGGAGACAATTAGTTGACATTTTCATAACGTTGTTAGAGCTATAATAAAATTAGAGGACAAATTTCTTAAACAACCAGATAGATCACAAGTACCTTTAGAAATATTCAACAACAATCGATTTTATCCGTATTTTAAGGTAAGGAATTTTTTTTATTTTGATATTTAGGATTACTATATATATATAATTAATAATACGTACCTAATAATAAATGTAATATTAGGATTGCATTGGTGCTATTGATGGAACACATATCCGTGTGAAAGTTTCATCTAAAGAAGCTCCTAAATATCGTGGTAGAAAGGATTATCCAACGCAAAATATTTTGGTTGCATGTACGTTTGATTTGAAATTTACTTATGTCTTACCTAGATGGGAAGGGACAACATCTGATTCAAGAATATTAAAAAATGCATTAAGCATATCATATCCCCTTATAATTCCAAAAGGTAATTATATTTTTTTTCAATTTACATAAATACATTATGTGGGATAGTAAGTTAATGTGAAATGTAATTTCTTTTAGGAAAATATTATCTTGTTGATGGTGGATTCATATTGAGAAGTAGTCTTATTACACCTTATGGAGGAGAGCGTTATCATTTAAAGGAGTATTTACGAAATCCACTACGAAATGCACAGGAGTTATTTAATATTTGACACTCCTCTTTGCAAAATGTAATTGAACGTGCTTTTGGTGTACTTAAGAAGCGATTTCCTATTATAGCAAGTGTAACAGAACCTAATTTTGGCGTTAAGACTCAAAAGGAAATCATTGTGGTTTGTTGTATTTTACATACTTATTTAATGGGTTTAGATCCGGATGAACAAATACTTACAGAAGTTGATGCATAACTTTTAAATAATAGTGATCCACAAGAATACTCTAGCATAGATGATGGTGAGAAGACTCGTAATGGAGAGTTAGTTCGAGATTCTATTGCTACATCTATGTGGGTTGATTACAATATGTGATGTGCATCTATGATTTTATGTTAGTTGTGATTTCATATTTGTACATTTATTTTTTTTTTACTTGTACTCTTTTGACTTTTTTGTTCTAATTTTTGTCGTTAATAAAAATCAAATTGTTTATGTGAAATTTTTCTTTTAACATCAATTATATTTATTATTTGTTATATATTATAATTAAGTTATAATAGATTTTTTTTGATAATCTTTGTTAGATGCCTCCAAAAAGAAATGGAAATAAGACAACTAGTGTATTATTTTGGAGTAAACCTATGGATGATGCCCTTGTGGATGCATATTTGCATGAAGATACAATTGGCAATAGAGTTAGTGGAACATTTACTCCAAGAGCATTTGAAAATATTATTAAACAATTGAGAAAAAAGTTCTCTAATTGTCCAATTGACAAGGAAAAAGTACAAAACCGAATGAAGCACATTAAGAGAGTATGGACATCATGTTATGATATTTTCAGAAATGGCTTAAGTGGTTTTAATTGGGATCCCATTTTTGAAATGCTGATTGCTGAACCAGAAGTTTGGCAACAATTAATTGAGGTATATCCATCATCCTCAACATTAAATTATATCATTATTTTTGTGATTTAACTTTATATTTATGTTAGTATTTTGGCTTTATTTTTATGAAGGTGAAACCTTAAGCTGCTGAGTGGCAAAACAAACCAATATGCAATTTTGAAAAATTATGTCAACTGTATGCAAAAGACAGAGCCACTGGAGACCATGCTGAAACTGCATTAGAAATGAGAAGACGAAGGGCGAGCATGCTTGAGGAGAATGATTTAAGTAATACAATAGATGGCATCGACTTTATGGTAGGTGAAAATGAAGTGCATTTGGAAAATATTGATGCTGTTGATGAAAATGCTGATAATGTTCCAAGTGATGAGCATGTGGAAACTACAAGATCTCAAGTGAATTCTCAAGCTGAAGCATCTTCAAAACGTAAGCGTGGTAAAAAAACACAACTTGATGATGAAATTGTCATTTTGAAAGAGGGACTTGATAATGTAGCTAAAGCCATTG